>VSDK01020365.1:295941-317809 GCA_009767595.1 Symbiodinium kawagutii
AGGGAAAGACTTCCAAATTCCAAGGATACCCTCAGAACTGAAATGTCAGCAATGGAATGAAGGCCCGCTAAGCTTGTTGGGTCTACCCCGTGTTCCCACCAACTAAGCGGCTGGTTCTGCCAATCTGCATGCAGTGCTCCATCGATTACCATAGACTCAGCGGAACCCTCTGTTCAACGAACAGATGCTTTTCATCCCTCGAGTGCAGTTGACAACAAGCTGCATGAAAATATCTAAGCTCAACTTTGACACATGATGGTCTTACAAAATAGGGGACCCCAAAAGTTGGTTTATCATTAATTATACATGACTACTATGGGATGATTTGGAGGTACCCCTATTTTGGGAAATCACCACATGATGTCCATATGACTCCCTGTTTCCGCGCATGCGACTTCCACCCTCGCGCCTCCCTTGGACATGAAGGAAGGTTTCGATCCAAAGGTTGGCACAGACCCTGACCGCAGGTGAAGAGATAAGGGAAACATGGAGAAACCAGTTTGGGGTTGGTGGCAAGCTCCCTGCAACCACCGCAACAAGGACTGGACATACAGTATCTTACATACTCATCTGGGTGTTTCTCAAGCCATAGGGGACCCCCCAGATCATCCTTTAAAATCAACCTTTGCAAATGTTAAGCCAAGCATTTTTTGGGTCCCCTAGTTTGAGAAACCACCATAGATTCAGTCTGAAGTTGCTCGGCCCACGCAACGTCGGACCTGTACAAGTGCCACCGGTGGAGCCACCAGACTTCTCTTCAGTCTCAGGACTCTTCCAATATGCACCTGAGGCTCGCAGTGACGGACTAGAGGTTGGCTCTGATTGTGTTGCGGAGAGACTCTTATCATCCAGACACAGACAGTTGTCATTTTCTTGGAAGATGGATGGGCACTTTTTTTGGCAGTGTGGGTTTGGCCATGGCGGAGCATTTTGCCTCTACTACATGCACAAGAAGGATAGGAACATGCATACTCAAAACCACACTGCTAAACTGGAAGAAACCACATGCCCTTTTTGCTCTGGCGGACCGATTCCAGATTTTGTTTGACCTGACACTGTTGACGTCTCATCCCCCAGGAATATCATAAACCTCGGATCAATGAATTATATTCGTTACTTGTCCTCTCTCAGAAAGTTAACGAGTACATCACGCTACTCGAGGGTCGGGAGCAGTTTTTGAATCTTCTTCTATGGAAGAAGGAAGTTGAATGGCATTGATTCATTTTAGCTCACATCGATACTCTGCAAAGTTTGTGGTGATATGGCAGCACCATGGAAAACTACTTGTAAAATCTTGGAAACATCATGTGCTTGGGAGAGCCTGCTATGACTGTGTCCCAGCTGAGTTTCATCGTATTCAGGCTGGATATTGTGGTCCTTGCGTTTGCCCGGGGACTGGTGCATGGCTTGGGAAATCAGGCAGCATATGACATGCAAGGCAAGTGTCATGTGGATAGTCTATGACTCATTGGTAGGAGCCACAACATCAGGTGGATAATCTCACGATTACGATTACAATCTACATCAATCTACTGCAAGTTGATGAATCTACAGCAATGACGATCCAGTGTGCATCCCAATCAACAACAGTTGGTTTTGCCAGTCGGCTTTCTGGCTCTACCCGCATGAGGATGCGTGAGCAAACACTGCTTACCCTACTTCGCGGTTGCCAACAAAGGTATCTGTCCCTATGCCAGGGGTTCTATAACTACCTACAACATTCAGAGGTAACTGGTTGCAGGTAGGGATTATTAACCATTAACCTCCTGTTACTAACGTATTGCCAACTTGTTACTAACCCAAGACTAAGCATTGCTGACCTTTTGTAACCAATATCAACCAGATTTGAAAAACAAACAACTTCAAAGAACCGCCGAAAGCATGTGCGTCAGCTGGTGTCCTACTGGGCTCCCGTGCACGTGGGATTTCTCAAGTTCACTCGGAAGAGTCGGAAGAACGTGGTGTTTACCAAGTCGTGCCTCGGGTGGGCTGCCGGTGGTTTCGACCTAGCCAGCGACTGGGAACCCCCCAAGTGATGGTTGGCTTTTATAGTTTTCAAAAGGGTTTGATAAGGGATTAATTATAGTGGTTGATAATTAATAGGGGAGATAACAATAGTGGTTTACAGATGGTTTAGTACTGGTTGGAAATGGTTATGAACAAGGGAATTACATAAGCAATCATAGGGGGGTGTACCAACTGCAATGGTGGGTTTCTTATCTAAATGACTTACACAAAGGATGACAATTGGGTTGTCCTGTATTCTGAGAAAGACCCACAGCCTTGTCGAATTGCTCACTCCACTGGACATCACTACGCAACATCACTAATGACGTTCAGCAAAGTCTTGCAAGGTGAACTCAGCCAAAAGAGGAAAACAAAGTGTTCACAACAGCAGTGTAATGGGTTCACACGAGAGTCAAACTGATATCAATTTTACTTTCCATTTGTCTTTCATCACTTTTCCCAACTGATAGTTGATGAGAATCTTCGATAGTTGATGAATGTTGATGATATGTCAAATCCCAGTATAGTTGATGATGTATGAGGTATTATTAGGTGATGCTTCCCAACTAAAGTTGTGTGTTTCAAAAGCAACAAAGCTCAGAAAATGGTTGCTTCATTACTACTGCGTGTGAGTAGCTGGAGCCCTTAAGAGCCGGTTGCCCCGGTGCGTGCCCCCATGTCTGGTAGCTGTGCTTGTAGCTATCCAGCTTGGGTGGTGTGTGGGCAGAACTTGGTGAATCACAACTACAAATCAACCATTTTCCTGGGCTCTATTGTTTTTCAATCATCCCATTTACTACAATGAAGCCTGAAGCCGAAAGCCGAGAAAATTTTGGATGAATTTTGGGGGGTACCCCTATGTCTTGAGAAACCACGGGTTGTTGATGATTTCAGGTCCCAGTTGTGATAACGTCGCGCTGATCCTCAAATCCGAGGGGCAGAATTGGATGCAATTGCCGGAGGTTGGCCACCTGCACCGGTGACATCAGACGTCCACGTCATTCATCGATATTTCCCTACCCTTCCAGTTACCAACAGATAATAGGAAACCATCCCTATCCCACAGGTTCCCAAGCTACCTACAACAAAGAGGTCACTAGAAGATTTGGATCTCAATGTATTGGATAGTTGATATGAGTTGATGATGTGAGTAAGGATAATCAGTATAGGTATCTGTGTCTGTTTGTCTGTTATATTTGTCTAGTAGCTAATTTCTGCGTCAGAAATACTTGCACACATGTAATCATAAGCATTCCACATCATCATTTCTGCGTCAGAAACACTTGCACACATGTTATCATAAGCGTTCCACATCATCAGGACGTGTGAGTGTCAATGGGATGTTCCGATAAAAACATGGACAATGATACATCCTGAAGCAACATAGCCTCCAGATTGTTCACACACGCAGCATCACACAGCCATCTAAACTGCGCTTGACTGTTATATACACACATGTTTACTGATTAATGATTTCAACCCCTGTGAAAAATATCCGTCAACCAACTGCTTGTCTATAATCACTGGTGAAAAAACTGTTTGAAACCACCAATCAGTTTAAGACACACATGTGATGTGTGTCTATATAAATGTGTACAACGATCCATCCCAACCTCATGAAATGGGATCAGGGGCCAGGCTATTAACTCACCTACCAATACTGGAATTGAATGGAAATGTTTCAAAAGCACCGTCATGCTTCATATGGCTATGGGTCACTATCAACCAACCAATAATGGGAGATATTGACCAAGACAAATAGGGAAAACAATGGTTGATGATAGGGGAACAAGAGGTACAGGGTAAACTGACCCACTGCCATATTTAGGCAGGAGCATTCCCATACCGCAATGATTGACTCGCGAATATAATCGTTAATCAAATGGGTGTGGGTTAACCATGACTCATAGCCATTTGCGTGGGTGCTTATTTGAGCAGCAGGAAAGCACAAGCAGTGGGAGGGTTTGGGTTGGTTGGTTCTGTCCCTGTTTCTTGCTTGTTCAAAGAAGCTACCGGCCACCTGGTGGCTTTTGCGTCCATGCCACTCTAACTGTATCTTTGTCTGACTGGTTTCAACCATTTGGTGGTTTCTGAAAATAGGGGTACCCCCAAATCACCCTATATCAACCATTTCTAGTAATAAACCAACCATTTTTTGGGTACCCCTATTCTGAGAAACACCCATTTGTTAATCAATAATCACTCGGGAAAATAGAAAATACTCAAACCACCAGCCAGTTTTGCCTGGTTGAGGGGCTACCTGAAGTCGGTCAAGTTCGATTCTTGAGATCCCAAATGGCGTCTCTCCATCCCATGAATTCAGCAACCAGCCGGACCAGCTTCAAGTCAGCTCGCGAGAATGACAGCGGGATACAATGGGTGTGCCAAAATGGAGGAACCAAGAACCCGACAAGAAATGATCATCATACCAGGAAACCATTGGTTTGGGGGTATTACTATGGCTTGGCACATATAGAACCACTATAGAAATGCTATCTGTGATGCGATATCACTCAGACTCAAAAGGACACTCGGGTCCTACGTGCAGGTCAGGAGTGTTCGGTACGCACTTGCCGTGGCCCCCACGGTTTTGTGCGCTTCGTCAAGAAATCCTGCCCTTCCAGCTACCAACAAATAATAGGTGACCATGCCCATGCCGGGGGTTCCGTGGTTACCTACAACAAAGAGGTATAGAACTAACTGGAAGGGTAGGGAACGACTGTTATGCAAACAACTGACCAAGTCCAACACTTTTGCCGTCGAACATGTGTATCCTCTCTCAACCTACTTCCCTCACCCGGCCGGTTCATGATCTGTTTCTTCAGCTTGTGCGGAGAGGGACCCCTACTTGGATGCCCCCACGAACCGTAACTGGAAACATTCACCACGGTTGGTTCGAGGTTCAGCTACCTTATAGGTAGGGTTTATAGACATGCTTTTAAGGTGGTTTTTCAAAATAGGGGTACCCCCAGTTATCATCCAGCTTATCAACCATTAAAAGGAATAAACCCACCTGTTTTGGGGGGTCCCCTATGGCTTAAGAAACCTCCTTGTTGGTCTTATTCTTGCTTTTCATCCCTCATTCTTCACCACTCTCATCCCACATAATTGGGTGTTTCTCAAAATAGGGGTACCCCTAAATCATCCATTAATAGTCATTTACAGCAATAAACCAACCATTTTTTGGGTCCCTTATTTTGAGAAACCTCCAATTAGACTATATCGAACCGGCTTCAAAAAGCCATGCGGATCCCAGTCACCCTTCAGCTGCAGTGCCTGCACTGTATCTACGTTGCAGGTTTGCGCCGTGTCTCCGACATCCTGAGGCCATGCTGGTCACCAACCACTGGAGACAACACAGGGTTGATGCGACTGTGCGTTGTCCGTGACAACAGCAGTAATATCTATGGTCTTGTTTGTTAAGCATTGTCAATGTCAAAGACTACAGCAGTAACCTTCCAAATGTATAATCTGATTAGTCCTAATATCAACCTGATTGATCTGTATTGACCACGAATCACTAGCAATCGAATCACTGGTCACTGATTCATCTGAATCATCCGCCCCTTCAACTGTATAATGTAATCTTAAGTCCAAGCATCAACCTTATCAACCCTTTTCAAACATTATCAACCCTATTAACCATTATCAACCGCTTAGCAATATCAACCACCACTCATCATCATCTACCAACATCAACCCACTACCTGCACAGCTCCTCGTTGCTTAAAAAACCCTCGGATGCCGCGAGAGCCAAAGCAATCAGGGCTGTCAGAAGCCGTAGGGCCATGGCTGGTTGGAGCGATGAGTAGGGACGATTGATCACTTTGATTCACCATTGCCGACATATTTGGACCAAGATCTTCATTGAGCGATTCAACAAACTCTTTGAATCCTAATTTACAAGTTCAATTGAGCACTGAATGGAGTTTGCGGATACGTATTTCGATGGTTGCAAAGGTGCAAAGGCACCTGGGTCCCGTCATTTCTACAGCTGCTAGTACCATGATGTCACCGGAAAGAGTTCATGCACTCATGTTGTGTTTGGGTCAAGGTTCAATCTGCATTGCATCTGACTGTCTCGGCAATTGAATGGGAAAGCAATGAAGTGAAGCTCTTGGCAAGTTGCGACGATGCAACTTTTTTCCACCCTGTTCTGGAGCTATCTTGAGGCCATCTGCTGCTTTTCTCTAACATCTTCTGCGTCCGTGAGCCATCTTCTCATCACCATGTGAAGCTGTGTTTGCTGGGGTAAATGGCAGCAGCATGCCGAAAGCGACTTGCTTCAAAGTCACTGCTCTTGTCTATATTATGGAAATTAGCTAGCATCTTTGAGTTTCTCGCAGAAACCACATTTCCAAATATCATCCATGTCTGAGTTGCTTTCGTGCCACACGCCTCTTTTGCTATGATCAAATAATCATCGTCTACTTGGTTAATCTTGGATGACTTGGGGGTACCCAGTACCCCCATTTCAAGAAACCGCCATTCCCAGCTTAGAAGTTCGCAGATAAGTTTATCGCAACACAGAACCAAACCACCTCGCTGAACAAATATACAGATCCAGAAGCACAGCCGCCTTTTTTCAGACGATGTCAAATCAAACCATCAGATGTTGCTTCCAAAAAGTTGTCCTCAGTCAAGCAACTTTGACTTGACACTACTGTGGATGGATGACTTGAAGAACCTTTTTGCGAAGACTATGATGTCTACGAGCATAAATGTGTTCTGAAATCCAACTGCTGTCAAGGCTTTTCTATCCTCACTTGCTGATGCTTGGTTTGTCTCTTCCCTGATTGAGTCACAGTTGGCAGCCGCATGTTGAGAATCTTGACACCATGCACCTTCGATTGGATATCAGCATCTGCTTGCCCCTCACCTTATCGACTATAGCATTGGTATCAGCATCAGCCCTCCACTAGTGCTAGCATGGAGTGTTACAACATGATCGAGTACGGTTTAGTATGCGGCAGTGAAGTACAGTATTGCATGGTATGAGTGTTTCCAAAAAAATAGGGAACCCCCGAAGCTATGGTTGGTTTATTTCATAAACCATTAATGGTTTCTTGGGCCATGAGGACCCCCCCAAAAAAGGATTGGCTAATTACAAAAAAATGATGAATAAACTGGATGCGAACTGGGGGTACCCCAGCTATCAAGCAAGCACCATTTATGGTGCCTGACGCTTTCACCTCTAGTATCTCTAGTGCGCGATGATCTCAGCTGGGCGTCATTGGCACTGCCTGGCCCCTCCTAAGGGTGCCAGGCATACCTTCAGGACTCAGAGCACCAATAAGAGCACCACGTGCACATAGTTGCAAACGAAATCTACCTACATTGATACGTGTATATATAAACAGATAAATAAACACATAAATAAACAAATAAATAGACAAAGACAAATATATCAATATAAAGAAAACAATATATACATGAATTCACTAATTAAGTAATTAATCAATCAATCAATTGATTGATAAACTATGATTAGCCGTAGATTTGTATACAGGGGATGCAGTAGGCCAGCATGCACCGGCGTTCGACGCTTAGATCTCTCCGGCCACGACGGGTCACGGTGGTGCTGCGAAGCAGGGTAACATCGATGCCACTTGCCAGCCCTCATCATGATCGCCAAACCAAGTCTTAAAACCAACGACCAAACAAATGGTGGTGTCTCAAAATGGAGGTTTCTCAAAATAGGGGACCCTAAAAATAGTTGGTTTAGTACTATAAATGTAGTGGATGATTTTGGGGTACCCCTATTTTGAGAAACCACCAAATGACGAAACCCCCAAATCATCTGTTACTAAAGTATTATTCTGTGAAACTAATTCATGTAAAACTCATCTACAATGGCTGGTTACCCCATTTTACTTCCAACTACTAAAAATAAATTTATGAAAATAATAATGAAAAACACATGTGAAAATAATATCACAATCTGTTGCATTCGTCATTTAGTGAAAAAGTAAAATGGCGGTCAATCATCCCAAATGGCGGAAAGTCATCCCTTATATCAATCATTTCTAGCATGAGAAACCGACCATGATAGTTGGTCTATCACCTATGATTGCTTATAATCCCCTTGTTAATACCCATAGCTTTAACCACTCTAAACCAACCAGATCCTTGGGGGTTCCAATAATTTGAGAAACCACCAAATGGTCTATGCTTGCAATCCCCTTGTAAATAGCCATTGGTAAACGCTATAAACCAACCATAACTTTGGGCTTCCCAAACTGGCGTGAGGAACCCCCAGGAGTGGCTTAGGCAACCACCGAATCATCGCGTTGAAAACCAAGAGACAACACGCATGAAGAGTGGAAGCTCGCCACGATCCTGCACCAAGTCGAGCATGGCAAGGACACCATTGCCCTACCAGCGCAACCAGGTACCGATATGGGAGTTATTCAAAAAAAGGGAGCCCCAAAATGGTTGGTTTGCGAGTAGATGATTAATATTAAAGATGATTTGGGAGGTCCCCAGTCCATTATTTTGAGAAACCCCCGCATAATAGGTAAACATCTCTACTTTGGGTTCCATGGTTACCTACTATAGAGGTAAGTGGAAAGGTAGGGTTGGACAACTCATACAGCAAAGAGCCTTGCTTGTCAAAGAAACCTTGCCATCCACTGATGATTTGGCTCGCCAATTTTGGAACAAACCCTATGCTGGCATGGATTTGATTTCCACTGCAGCTTGAAGAGCAAACAAATAAAAACACACATAAGAACAATATGCCACTACCACCAGTGAAACAGAAGACTAGCAAAAATACGGGCGCCAAATGACAGAAAATGAAATGAACAAGTCTTCTGCTGGTTGCAAGCCCAGCCCCACGAATGGAACATCACAACCTTGCCTTCCTGATATTTGTCAATGCTCATCCACCTTTGGAAGATTTTTGAATACCGCCAGCCACAGCAGAGACCATGTCATAGCTCCTCAATTTTAGATCATGGTCATGGTAGATCACGGTAGGTCCATACTACTCAATTTTACAACAAATAACGAGTGATTCACCAAAAATCTCCAAGAATAGCTTGCAGGTCATGGGAAAGCTGCGGGTGAGTTGTCATCAAACACAGGGAGTTCCTTGTTTACTTCCCACTGGATCTTGCGCTCCTGACGTTTCTGCTCGTGAAGCTGGCGATCGCGGAAAATCCCATGCCTTAGAGCTGGGGAAAACCATCGAAATGCTTGTGGCAGTAGCCACGAAACGAGGATAAGAAGTTCTGCAAAAGCTAAAGGTTCATTGTTTCTGAAGAAAGCTATGGTCAGTCTCAACACTTGACCAGCATTCCCCGGATTAATTTGCAATCATCTTAGCCAATCCAGCGAAAAAAATCAAGCATGATGTGCATGTTCCTGGTCTTTTCCATACCTATCAGTGAAGCGTGGCTCAAGAAACGGATGCGAAAGCAACTTCAAGATTGATGGAACAAACTGCTGTATCACTTTTTGACGTCTACTGTATCGAATAAATTTATCTAAGATGATACGGTAATTGATTGATGTTTGGTGAGCATGGGTACGCCTTGATTATACTGTATGCTTGCTACAAAGGATTTACTTCAACATCATTCGCCCATACGGCTGTGGGTCAGTTCACCCTTAGTCCCCCGGGTTCCCGCATCATCAACCATCAACTTTTCCCTATAATTTTGTTGGTTCTCATCCAGCATTATTGATGGTTGGTTAATATTGACCCATAGCCATATCTTGTTGTATCACCATATCTTGTTGGTCATTAAGAAATCCCCTACTATTAACCACAATTGATGCATAAGAACCATAGCCAGCTCGCCATATCCAATTACACTGACATGCTTGGATCAATTCCTTGGTTGGGTGGCACTGCTTCTACCAGGGCTCCATGGCCATGGCCCCCAACGATGACTCTGCGGTCCAAGGATCCACAAAAGCTCCATGTAGCTGGTGGCACCTCAGAGGGCGGCGGCCACGAAGGGTGGCAGAAGAGAATCAAGGGAGATCTGATTCATAACTTATAGTACTACTAACAATAGCAATGAGATCTCCTTTCATTAATGATTACAAATGATAACATTACTAATAAACATTATTAATAACAATAACAATAATGATGATAATAATGATTATAAATCAGATCTCCTTTGATTAATGACTTATTATTAATAACTTATTATAACTTATTATTAATAACAATAACAAAAAGAATAATGATGATAATAATAGTAATTAATAACAATAATAGTGATAAACATCAACTTATAATAAAGCATCAAATAAAATCATTTATCTTTAACAGGGGAGAATCAACTATCTGACTTAAGAGGGGATAATCAACTATAGCGGATAACCAAAGGTGGTATATAATCTGAGTTACATGATTTATCTTTAATAAGGGACAATCAACTTATTATCATTTAATACCTATTTATAACTTGTAATAAGCATCAAATGATGTATTGATAGGTGGCTGAAAATCTTGTATCAGCGATTTAAATCAAATAAAGCAATCACATACAGAACTGGGATAACAAAAACATGTATCGAGTTATTTGGGACATTCAAAAGTTAATTTATACAAAAGTGATATAAGAATATCAGCACTGAGCTATATATAGTGAAATTGTACATTGCAACGGCAAATATTCATGGCAAATCATCCAGTAGAGTTGGTGACTTTAGCCTCATCCTTCAAAGCTATACCTCCTTTTCTCTACGCTTTGAAAACGAAGGAACTGTGCCGAACAAGGGGCAGTGCTCCCATGAAATCTCAGTCATCTTTCTCTGATACCACTCCTGTGGTCTTCGGTGAATGAGCTCGCGATGCACCAAAAACCTCGGGAGATGTTGGCATCTGTCATCCATGAACTACAACTGCTACAACATGTTACAACTGATGCAACTGCCTTTTTTGGAACTTTAGAGACCTCGAAATTTGTGACGTTTTAGCTCATCAACAGGAGCATTGAGCCTGTATTGTAGCTACGACTGTGAGATGCTAAAAATGGTGCTTTCCCAAGTCATAGGGGTACCCCAAATCATCCAATTAACTAACCATTGATAGTACTTTGAGAAACAACCATGTACTCGTCACATCCTCACTGGATCCACTCTGGCAATAGGGATGTCCAGAATGGCAGTGACTGAGGTTGTTCAATACATGTTGAAATTGCCCAACAAACACACACACACACACCACTGGCTTCCCCAGTGATCTTGACCACTCTTGGAAACTTGGGAACACCCATGCTCAGCACGTTCGAAAGCACGTTCGAATTGCAAGTTGTTACTTGAGATGTCTCTTGGCAAATGCATAGCGAAGCCACGTGTGGATTTAACAAATGCGTACGAAACTGGCGAGCGGCACAAACGAGTATCACTTGGCAAGAAACTGCGAACAGCAGTAGAATCCGAAGTTGGTCTTCTCCTGCAATGTCTTTTCATGACGATTCAGTACAAGCTGGTTTCTCCTCAAGGTAACCCGTACGGCCCTTGCAGTTTTTTCTCAGCCGACCACACTTTCTTCTATCCAAACGTTCTCTGCTAGCAAAATCATGTCGTAAGGTGTCGTGTGAAAGTCATCCTGCTGACAATTGTCCAAGATGATAGATTCGGCATCAGCATTGCAAGTCATTCTTCGGCACTATCTAGGTTATTGACGGTGCCATGAATGCAATAGCTGACTTAATCTCTTGGAAGTTGACTTCGCTTCAGCCTCCAGAACTGGTGCTTCTTCGTCAAAAAGTTGTCGCCAAAGATCTTGAAAGCCTAAGTCCACCTGCAGAAGGATAGGGCGGCCATGAGGGTTCTGAAGTCCATCGAGTTTTGAGGGTTGAACGCTGGGTGTTTCATCAAGCCCACATCATTATTGCCACATTGCAGGGATCAAAGGTGCCGGGGTAACCTGGGAATTGCGTGTTCTTGCAGCAACTTGCCTCACAATTTCATCAACAGCTGCTTCCTAAAGCTTTTACCCCGCCAGTTACGCAAGTTACGTTCCATCAATGGCATTCAAAAGGGCCAGGTTCCTGCATTGTATGGCTGTGCTGCACTTCAAACAGCTTGGCCTACCTGAGATATCCAAGTGTATCCATGGTGTACTACAAGATATGCTATCTGAATGTGTATATAGTATATGTCTATATACATATGTAAATGCATCCCATCTGTAGCCCCTCGGCACACTGAAACCTGCAAAATCATGCTTCAAATCATTGACATTCTTGGGGTATGACAACGCCAAACTAGGCATGACTTTGCGCACGGTGCGCATCCCCACATCCGACGAAATACGGCTGTTACGCTGAGAGACCACAACCCTTTTTACGCATCAAGAGCCAACAATTTTCAGATCAAAAAGCCAAAGACATGATTTTTTGTTTTCGATTGTTTGACCATAGATGCTTCCATCATCATTCTTCTATACACTGTTCCATCATGTTTCGATCATTGTTGCGTTGTGTGTCTATCATTGGTCCGCCATGTTTCCACGAGAATTCATACAGTTTCCATTGTTGTTTCCACACATTGTTCCTCATATTTCGATCATTGTCGCGTCATGCGTGTATCATTGGTCCGCCATGTTTCCACGAGAATTCATACAGTTTCCATTGTTGTTTCCACACATTGTTCCATCATGTTTCGATCATTGTCGCGTCATGCGTGTATCATTGGTCCGCCATGTTTCCACTAGAATTCATTGTTCCTCATGTTTCGATCATTGTCGTGTCATGTGTGTTTCATTGGTCCGCCATGTTTCCACGAGAATTCATACAGTTTCCATTGTTGTTTCCAAACATTGTTCCTCCTGTTTCGATCATTGTCGCGTCATGTGTGTATCATTGGTCCGCCATGTTTTCACGAGAATTCATACAGTTTCCGTGGTTGTTTCCATACATTGTTCCGTTGTGTTTCGAGCATGTTCTTTCCATTTGCTTAAGACATCGATGTCCATCAGTTGTTTCATATGCTTGGTACTCCTCAAGTCCTCCACTACTAGTATTGAAAAAACAAAACATCCGTTTTGGGGGTCCTCTATCTTGCTGATGTCATCATATTTTTGGTAATAAACAATCCATTTTTGAGGTTCCCAAGCTTAAGAAATCACATGAAATCACCATATCCTTAATCATATCATTAGCCATCACTGCCCATGAACATCAATAATCGCCAACCATGTCATTAACCATCATGAAGCATGAACATCAAGCATCATTAACCATATCCTTAACCACATGTTGAATCCTTAACCATCATCAATCATCATCATGAACCATATCCTTGACCCCTATGCCTATGCTTAAAAATCAACACTTCTAAACCCTACCAAACATCATCATTAGCCAGATCCTTCACCATCATTGTTAGTCATTATCCCCTATGATTTACCAGGACTAGTGGTTGCAAACCCATATACTCCCTAGAAACTAACATGGCAATAGAAAATCCACCATTTTGTGAGGAAAACCATCCATTTGTGAAGGATTTTCCATTGCCATGTTAGTTTACCAGAAGGTAATCCCTGGAAACCCTTACAAATCCTCGGGCGAAACACCAGCAGGGAATCCGGGTCTGCTGAATCCGCACGCCTCCGTGCAGTTCGTTGAAGCGAAACGTGCCCGAGAAGGGCGCAACCTTGGAGAGACAGCTGTGGCCAGCTATGTGCATATATCAATCAATGTCAATGTAAGTAAATTAATATGTATTTAAATATGATATACAAAGATAGGCTTAAATCTAAATATATATGTATATATTTAAATCTAAATATGAATACTGCAAATGTAAATGAAAGAAATCTTTTTATTCACAAAAAGTAATATATATATATGTGTGTGTGGGTGTCCAAATCTCTGAAAAAAATTGACGCTCAGCTGCGGTCAACCAGAGGCGTAGCCTAGGCCCTCCTGGACCATTATTTTGCATAATTCCATCACCTAGTGATGAACTCATCTGATCTCTAGTGAGATGTTGCCTACGGTTGAAGCATTGGACTCGTAACTACTTGAATCATTGAGCTATGAATGTCCAACACTGTTCAATGCATCCTTTGGTTTTTACTACCAAAATCCTCTTGGGACATCAGATTTAATTGACTCATCATAATTTAACATCGTAGAAAGGACACAAAGCACAAATTCATCAAACAAAGTAATTCAATCTTACTTCCTGTCCCAACTAAATCCGCTCTATGTATATCGTATGTGAATATTGTTTTTACAATCATGCTAAAAATAAATGAAATACGTTATAGTAGCTATAGTGCTAATATAAATACTATAATACGGTAAATGTGTTACAAAGACACACACACACACATATATATATATATATATTTATATATGGTACCCCCCCAAAACCTACCTTTTTCACAAGTTCATCGGTATTTGCAATGTGCTTTGCCATTTTTCTCTTAAATTGTTTTCATGATTTTGTTTCTCATTTTTAGTCTCTTCCGAAGTAGGCAGAATTTGCACTTAATTGCCACAATTGTCCGGTTGAAGATTGAAGATTCAAGATTGAAGATTCCCAGATTTTTTTCAATCCCGGTCCCAGGTCTGGATAAAAGATTGAAGATTGAAGATTGAAAAACTTCTTGGATTCAATCCGGGATTTGAGATGTAAAGCCAGACCTTGGGCCCTTGATTGAAGAAGTTTTTCTGAGAATCTGCAATCTTCAATCTTCAATCCAGGCCTGGTACCTTGATTGAAGAAGTTTCCCTTTCAATCTCCAATCTTCAATCTTCAATCCAGGCATGGGACCTGGATTGACAAGTTTTTCTCAGAATCTTCAAGCTTCAATCCAGACCTGGGACCTGGATTGAAGAAGTCTTTCTGAGAATCTTCAATCTTCAATCTTTTATCCAGACCTGGGACCGGGATTGAAAAAAAAATCTGGGAATCTTCAATCTTGAATCTTCAATCCAGGCCTGGGACCTGGATTGAAGAAGTTTTTTGGAAAGTCTTCAATTTTAAATTTCCGTTCTAGGGTTGGAGCACGGGAGTGTTTGCAATTAATTGCAAGCGTCATTGCTACGGATCGCGCATCCTTCCTACATCCCACAGGCAATATGTAGGTAACATAGAGGTAGTATACAAAGGCAGCACAGGGGTAGTCTTTAAGTAGTATGCAGGTAATACATAAGTAGCTGATGGGTAAGATATAGGTAATGTATAGGTACTCCATGGGTCATATATAGCCATGACACCGGCACTAAAAAGTAGTATTCAAGTGGTGTAGATGTATTGCATTGAAAGTATTTAGGCACTGCATCAAAATTATATAGGGTTTTTTCAAGATGCTTCAACAGTAAATAGGTAGTACATCAATAGTAAGCAGGTATTAGAAGGCTGAAAGAGATAGTACTCAGGTAGCAAATAGATCTTATATAGGTAGTATACAAGAAATGTCTATGTACATACGTAGTACGCAGGCAACATACAGGTAGCAAAGAAAGATTCTAATAGACAGTATTGAGGTCGTCATTAAGCAGCAATTTAGGTAGTACAAAAATAATTGATAGGTAGTTTATTGGTAGTTTGCTATTATTACCAAGAAATAAATGCGCGCAGGCACTGCAGCAAGTAGGCTGATGGATACAAAATGATTTTATGCCCGACCTCCTCCTCGCGCGCAATGCCCAACATTCAACCCAAGTAGTTGAAGACTACACCTGCCCACACCTTGACTTCTACAACCCTTAGCCCAATCACAATTTCCTGAAAAGTCTAGCGAAACCAAATCTGCTCGAACTCGAGTTAAGTCATCTCCCCAATACCCCCAACCAACGCACGCATACAATATACATCCCAAAACCACCATGCACCGCTAGGAATGGCAATCAACGGAGTCATCATGCACACACACACACACGCACACACACACACACACCGTTTTTCAACGCATGCTTTTCCACCAACCTCTGTCCTGGATCAGATGCGCTCCATAGATTAAGACCTTAGCGCCTTCGCCCATCTCGAAGTTCTACCGCCGGCACCCCAATTGCCAACGAAGCAACCTCGGCGCTGGCAGCATCCCGAAGTCGGAAAGCCAGTTTGTCGAGGCCTCTTGTTGTCACCTGCACCGCTTCCTCCTTCTCCACCACCTGCCCAGTGATGCACACCAACCCCTCTCCTGTCATCAACGGCGTGAAATTGGATATTCATTCCAGGGCAAACTCTGGCGGCTCCTGTTGCAGAACGTCCACTTCGGTCAGAGGACCACTGCGCAAGGCCTGACTGATCTGGGTTGATAGGCCGCCGGTCGTGGCATTGTAACTCGCAAAAGCGTCAACCACAGCATCGGGTGAGCCGCAGAACGGGCTTGAATCCTGGCAAGGGCTTCTGGGTGCGCCGTGCATGTCTCAAGCCACAACCTCACCATTCACTGCCACGCAAGCTTGATCTAACGCGTCAGACACTTTCATAATCATATTTATGGCATCCGACATTTGTACTGGACATTGTGCTCGTTCTGATGATGATGACGATGATGATGATGATGATGATGATGATGGTGTTGATGATGGTGGTGATGATGATGGCGACCGTGATTGCGATTGCGATGATGATGATGGTGATGATGATGATGATGATGATGATAACGAGGATGGTGATGATGATGTTGATGATGATGATGGTGATGATGATGATTATGATCGCGATGATGATAATAATGATCATGGTGATGGTGATGAGGATGATGAGGATGATGGGGATGATGAGTATGGCACAAACAACACACTGACCAGAATGCTTGTATTATTCAACCAACCAAAATTCTAGGAAGCTCCAATGATTTAAGTCGCGTACAAAAGTTTGAACCATGATCATTCCTTCTGAAACCATCAAGAAACCATCAGACGCATGTCCTCGCGTGCCCATAAGTTAACCACCGTGGAAACACGCCAGACGAGCCAATGTATCCCCATAGCACCCAGTTGGTTATGATGAAACAAATTATCTGCGATAGCTGACATGATGGCACGGTGGTTCAAACTGGTTTTAGTTGAATCTCTTGGCGCATGTCTACCACTAAATATGATTGAAATTTTAATCTAGGTCTCTCTTATACCAGCCCCAGGCATGGGGATACATCCCAGGAAAAATAAAGACACTTGAGTTTGTTGGCCCCTTTGCAACAATGTATCCCAATTTTTTTGGGGGGTCCTTTGACCCAATGTTTTACTTACATCTGTTGAGAACTCCAATTAAACCCTTAATCTAGATCTCTCTGATAACATCCCAAAAAAATCGGGATACGTCCAAAGAAAAGAAACGTCACATTAGTTCTTTTGACGAGCGCACTGAATCAGTTTGCCATCCTGCGCACCGCGCGCAGATCTACACGCCACCCGGGTAGTAGGGAGGCCTTGCCGACGAGTTGTGAAATCGATCTGGAGCATTGCACAGCACACACTTTGGCGTGCCAGAAATCAAACAAATATGACAGCATAGATCTCTTGTAATTCGAAACAAATTTAAAAGGTTCCTTACGCAAGCCATGGCAGGCCATGGCAAACCTTCGAGCTTTTGTCAACCAAGCAACCATTGGTTAAGATTGAAAAGGACGTAAGCTGTTTTGTAACAACCAAACAAGCAATTGTTTAACCACAATTTTTCCTACTTATCCCCTATGATCAACGTTGATGGTTGTAACACAAACGAACCCCCCAGAAAACTACTATTAAACATGCTGAACTATAGAAAATTCCATTGGCTGCTTAAGATAAACTATAGCCATGCTAAAAACCACCGAGCAGCAGTTTTAACTATAGCCATATTAAACAGCCATGTTATAAACAAAGCCAGTGTTAAACTGTAGCTTCGATCCTACCATGTTTGCTGACAATGACTGATGCGGATGGCGAATCATGGTTGGGAATGCTCACAATGACTCATGCTAGGCAACAAAATTATCATAGTACAGATTCGATGTCGCTGAAAGCACACCTGACACTTGTTGGTAAGCATGCCTGTGTGTCCATTTATTGAACACTCCAAAGCAATGCATTAACCTGCCCCAGGCACTATACTTCCACCCTGGTGCTGTAGCTGTTGTACTTCCTGTGCATTGGAACAACCCACAAGTTTGACACTCACCAAGTGCCACTTTCATGTGTTCCATTACATCTTGAAAATCCAATTCTTTCACAGCCAAGTGCAAAGCTGTTTCCATTTTCAAATTTTCTAGCTCCACTTGAAGTTCCTCCCAAGACATTGTTTCACTAACACTTCTCACTTCAAACCGAAGCCCTGCCACCTCAATGTCTTGCAGCTTGTCCAAAGAAGCCAAACAGGCCTGAACTTGGGCCCACTGCTGAGCAAACCAAGTTTGCTGTGCTTGCCTTGGTGGGAATGCCCTGGGTGCTCCTATGGCCTTCAGCTGGTGAGTGTAATTGCCAAGATACACAATGATCTTCAAAAAATCCACGCCGTCACTTGCGATCAATGCTGGTTGATCACGGTCGATTCTGTTTTGGCGTGGTCGATGATGGATCGTACTGTTCAATGACGGGTAAAACTACATGATGGTCTGGTCAATGCTGTCACAATGATGGTTGAAGACGCCGAACAATGGTTGATGTTCGCGCTATAGAAAATTAGCTCAAAATGGGTATAGGAATTGGGTTAATGATCGAAAACGAGGACGAATCATAGTCATTCTTCAGGATCGTTAACAATGGGTCATTGTGGCTTTAGTTGATGATTCTTTATACTGGCTGTTAATGGCCAATGATAATAGTCAAAAGTGCTTGATCATTGATCACGAAAGGTGCCTCATCACGCTTCATAACGATAAATCATCTTACAAGACACCGAGAGTGATGAATATGTCTATGGTATAAAAGGTTCATGTAAAACATCGTCCAGAATTTTGCCACTAGCACTGATGCAAAAGAATCAGTTGCCTGCAGTCGAGATCCTGCTAAAATAATACGCAAATCTTGACAGTTTGGCCTCTGCTGCTGTCCTGCGAGACCCGGAAAGTCACAACACGGAGCAAAGGAAGGCCCGCCAGGAGGATCCGAGTCCTTAGTTACTCATGTACCCGAAAGCTAATGATGCTTAGGCTGCAATAACTTGCATCATGCCTTTGGGGCTGCCTAAACTTGTTCCGGGACAGCTTAAACTTGTCCTCTCAGAACATACATGGGCATGTGTCCATGGGCATTGCCAATTCTTCAGCACAACCGATGCATTTCAAAGGTTGGGCATGCGTGGTCAGAGGTGTCTGTTGTCGCTTAAGTGGACAAACAGCCTCAGGAGGGCAAATGTGGTTCGCGTGTGCCAACTGAGAGCGCTCAAAGGAGAGCCTTTGGCACTGTCAACAAAAAGCCTTGGAACAAAGAAAGCTGTCAACCGCCCTCTGCCCAAGTACTGGGCTGCGCTAAAACAATAATGCAAATATGCAAACTGCATGATCAAGACTTCTTGCGCCCGATAAATGCGGAAAAAAAGGGTTTTCTAAAAACTTAGTGTGGCTCAAGAACACTAAAATACACACATATGTACACGTAGAAAGGGGTTTGTTTATTTTTTTCTCTTTTTCTCTCCATCCGGGGTCGATGACCATTCATGGAATTGGAACAAACAGAAAAGATTAGCATGGCCCATGCCACCAATCGTCACCCATCCGGGATCCATGGAATTGAACGATCAGAAAAGATTAGCATGGCCCATGCCACCAATCGTCACCCATCCGGGATCCATGGAATTGAACGATCAGAAAAGATTAGCATGGCCCATGCCATCAATCATCGCGACAGCACGCTTCCAGGTGTCGACCATGAAATTGGAACGAGCAGAGAAGATTAGCATGGCCCATGCTGCATGATCGGCCTTGCTTGCCGGCCTCGATTTTTCTTAAGGTAGTGTCTCTAGGTGTTAGAAAACAGAACATGTGAACAGGAAAGATGACGCAATTTCTCAGGTTGCTGCTTCCTGTAGAGACATGATATATTCGAAGTTGTGTATATAGTACCTTGACACACATGCAAATAAATGTCTACATTGATATGTAACATGATTTTTTGTTCAACGTGTACGTACCACGGCGTTCTCGCCCCATGCAGTGCCAGCGCTCTGCGTACCTTCAAGGCCTGGTGGGTTGACATGTTGGTCAGAAACAAAACAACCAATATGATTATCAGGAGAACCAAAGAGGGGTTTAGAATGTGGGGGTTTAGAATTGATAGGTTTATGGTTTAGATTGCTAATCAGATTAGCAAACCGTTGAACTGAAAACAGAACCAACAACGCTAACACACAGATCGCGACTAAGTATCTTTAGAGTCGACCCAGAACGGCCCCAATGCCCAATGCATTTATTCATCCATTTTCCTCGGGCAGGTGGCGATGCTCGCTCCAGCGACTTCATGGGCTACATAGAGGCGATCTCGGATTTCGATGGCTCTGGTGCTTCCCAAAAAACAATCCCAGATATTCTGTGTATCATATAAATACCACTGTGTTTCGAAACAACCGATGTTGGTAAAAGTTGGGTTTGTTCACATGCATGGTCAGATGATAGTGGTGGGCCAATGCCATCCTTATCAATCATTGATGGGTCAAAATCTAATAGTTGTCTACCGGTTGTTAGCCATCATTGACCGATTTCCAGCAATGATCGCCTGTGACACTTCATCGCCAATTAGTCTAACCCATTTGACCTAGCTCTGTCAGTTAATCAATTCATTTTCCATCCATGTGTGGTAAACTGCTTGATCAGCCATCCTGCAGCCTTCAGCCATGGTTCCCACTGAGCATCCTGAGAACAATAGGGGGCATAGGCTTTCTAATCATCAGACAATTAACGATGGTTTGTTTTTCGTCATCGCAAGGAGGACCTACAATATCAACATGGATGTTTCTCAAAGTAAGGAAATCTGAAAATCACCTTTATATATTAGCTAATGATTTATAACCAGTTTGTTTTGTAGGTTTTCCATATTTTGAGAATCTCACATGCACATATTATCTAAAGGTTCCGCGTTGGAAACCACACGGTGGCTGCTGCACACGGGCCCAGTTGTCAAACCTCAGCCGCGCTGCAGCATTGGCTGGGTTAAGCAGGGGAAAAGGCAACAGTCGTTGGAGTCATGGCAGCTACCTCGAAACCGTTGGCCCAGTGGAAAACGTGGTGGGGTGGCACCAATGTCCCTATGGAGATTGCAGACAGTCTTCATCAGCACATCGACCCAACGAAGCTGCCTGGTGGTGGGAAACTGGTGGATCTCGCTTGTTCGAATAAAGTTTCCAATGTAGATTTGGAGAACGGCAATAACAACAAAGTTCTTGAGGCAATGATTGCAGCATATCCTTCGGACAAAGAACCTTCAGCATATTTGTTAGGCGATGCCGTGTTGCTCTTGAATGACAAATTGGCCGGTGTCATTTTGGGGCCACAGAAGGCAAACCCTTTAGAAGAGAAATCTAGAAGGAACCAAGCTTTGAAGCAGGGAACCCAGATGAAAATGTTGTTGGCCTACATTAGGCATCGTAGCGGTCGAGCTGACAAGGGCAGGTCGCACTCAGTCACTTACTTGAAGGAGCTGGTTTTGGCAAAGGGGCGCGGTGGGAAGAAATCCCGGGGTTCGGTTTCAAGCTCCCCTTGCCCCTCAACAACGTCAGCTTCTTCTGGAAGATCTTCTGTGACCCTTATGTTGGATGGTAGACCTATTACTGCGCTCGGTGAGGGTGCCAGTTCCCGTAGCTCTTCAACGCTTTCTCGGGATGAGTAGCTAGTCTTTCAAATTCAGCAACATTATTTATTGTCTATTGGATTTGATTAAGAAGAGTTTGCAATGACCGTAGCCGAAGCTATAGACTGCCCAGCCATCTTGCCCATTCGCTGAGGAACCCTGCTGAC
>VSDK01020365.1:317819-334021 GCA_009767595.1 Symbiodinium kawagutii
CTGCTGAACAATTGGATGTGGTTGCCCGCACCTTGCAGCTTTTGGGGACGCTTGGAATGATTTGCTGGGAGGCTTTGCGGGGTGACACTGGTATAGAGGAGATGTTGTCAAATAAATTCAAAAGGGCCTATGCATAGGTGAAGGTGTCCAACCAAACCAACATTGAAAAAGGCAAGAGTTAAAATCCTGAAATGTCGATCCGCGCCACCATCCCAGGTTGGAAGAGACAACTGCTTGCAGCCAATTGAGCTTGAGTCATCGCATCGAGGCAAGAAGAGTTTGGGGAAACATGCGGATGAGCAGCAAAACCCCAAAAATAAGTCCTCTAAGAGTCGAGGTTGGCAACTACATGTTAGCCAAACAAACCATGAAATCTTCAGAGCGATACTGCGTATAGCGAAGACAAGCAAGAACTATCTTGCTAAATGTTTTTCACCCCCAATTCCATCTGACGCAGGACTTCGAGGAGATGGGTTACCTACCGCCTGGTAGCCTTGATGCTGCTTTTGGACGTGCAGCCGGTGAAGATCCCGATGCTGACAGAGTTGGGGATGGCCCTGGAACCCATGACAGCATCCCTGCAGACATGGTTGTGCCACATCCCAGTCAAATTGGCGATCAGTGTCAAGTTGTTGTAAAGCCTGAATCTGCTGACCATGGTGATCCTCTGGAACATGACAAATGCCCAATCGCTGATGAGAGCAAGCCCAGTTCCTGTGATGGCAAAACCATTTCTTTGAAACATCTTTTTTTGTTATGGGTCAGTTAGTTGATAGAACAATGTTTATTATATGCTTTGCTTTTATTTTATGAAATCGTTTGGCTAAACCAAAACAGCAATCAACCAAGGTTGTGCCATTGATGCTACTGGTGGAAGTGCTATGCCACAGCCCGGTCAACCATTGGTGCGACGCCGTTCAAAGGGGCCAGCTTTGACTCGACCTATGACAACCACCCCCTTGGAGCCTGTCAGTAAACCCAAAGAGGTTCAGTTTGACGATGTAGCCAAAGCGGTCAACCCCCTTCATCAACTCCAGCTGGTGGAACTGTGACGCAATTTAATGAATTGTTCCTTAGGATTTGTTCATGTCCAAAAAAGGTTGGTCGGTCATGTTACATATGTTTAGGGGTTCTTGTGTGTTGGCCCCCCAATGGTTCAGTTTGGATTCGATGCCGGGATTCAACAACTATTGTTCTTTCAACTATGTTCTTCCCCCTTGGGTAAACTACAATACTATTCCTTCTGCTTTGGCAACCTTCCCAGGAATCTACCAAACAGAAGAAGGGCGCAACATTGAAGCGAGCGGTAGCTAATGCCGAGGCTGAGGCAAATCAGCCACCAGGTGCTGCGAAGCGAGCAAAGGTTGCTGAGGCTGACACTGGCAAGTCATCGGATCCAGTGGCAGTTGCTAATGCTCCTGGCGAGATGCTTCCAGTGCCAGAAGGCGCTGTCAACACCATGGGGAAACCATAGCGGTGTACATTTATAACATTGCAATTTCTTAAATTTAGGGGGGATGGTTATATGTATTGTGAAGAAATATCGATGGCAATGTTGTAAGCTAGTTTGTTGAGCCGTTCTCGATCTGAACAAGAAAGGCTCACATGGTTCAAAAGGGGATCTGTTCCAGCTTTCCCAAAATACGCAAATGGGTTACCCGGGCTCCCCATGCATGTAGGCATGCCGGCAGAATGCCTTCCTGGCCCTGGTAAGCGTGGAAGATTGAGCTACACAATTCATAATGAGGCTTCTGGTGCCAAAGTCGAAGTCCTTCTCAAGCAAAAAGCTTTTAGGGTGGTGAAGATCGCTTTGTTTACCCGAGAAGGAAGCTTGGGCAAGGCAACATTTGAACATAACATGTTGCCAGGTTCCAATGCTATAGATGATTAACCAATTTGTTTTCTTGCCATTTTCTATTTCCCACACAGCTTACCCCCATTAACATTGGGTTTTGTAGATTTGGTTAGATGTCCTTGTAGATTCGGGGCCCCTTGCTCATCGTGCGTCACTCAGGAGTGCCAGTCCCAATTCCAACACTGAAGCAGAAATCGTGGAACGGCGACATCAGTGCCGCGTGGGATACGATGAAGCAATGGTGTGGTTGGTGGTCTGAGCGAGATGCGTAGATTCCAGTGCCCCATCTCGGTTGTCCTACCAGTGACCAATCCCTACTTTGATGTTATGATGTTTTTGAGCAGGGTTTCATATTTCGCAAAATTCAGTGATCAGCAAACATGCTGACATGACTTCCGCAAATTCAGTGATCAGCAAACATGCTGACATGACTTCCGTGGATTACCACGATTGGGGTTACGCGTGGAAAACATTATGCCACTATGCTGAACCGGTACTCTGCCTGAATGCCTTGCTCAACACATGTATGCAAACAAGTTTGGCCAACTGCGATACTCCCAGCAACATTTCAGTGATCAGAGATTAGGTTCCAGGTGCCCTTTTGTTTGCTGCCATGGTGCTCCATCAAACGAAAGTCACCAAAGGGGAGAAAGAACACTCGAAGCAGACTGTCATGAAACGACATGTTTCGAAGAAAAGGGTTACCAAAGCAGAGCGGGAAGAGGCTGTTGCCCCACTCTGCGCAACGATGAGTGTGTTGTCACTGACATCCATCCGCGCGAAGCACCAGGTTAGGGTGTTGTAAATGTTGTTGTGCCATATTTGTTTCAGTCTAGCTGTTCTATTGTTTGGGAAAAATGCCAATACAATCCAATACGTATCTGGGAATAAACCCCTGATGTCGATCAGTAATCTCTAGTGTCTCCTTTTCGCTCCCCTGCAGTTGGGTAACACCTTGAACCAATTGCATGCCATCGGAGCCCCGCACGTCCTGATGAAACTGGTCTTCCTGATGATGATGCATCTCGGTCCCATCACACAAGACCTCGATGCGGTCGAATTCTTCGCAGGGAAACAAGCGGTCCCTGGATATCCTGTTGAACATGGTTTTTTTTTTGCATGCCCATTAAAAGTTCATATATTGTTGGATTCTTTCTTCAAAACAGCACATTCGACTGAAAGCCCATATCTCCTCTTTATCACTGGGGTGTTGGTATTGGTTCTCCATCGTGCTTTCACACTTGCTTAAGGTGACTTCTGCTTGGTGCTCGAATGGATATCGAGTTGCGCCATTCGAAATCGCGCTTTCGCCCATGATGGACATCCTATCCACCACTGGGTGTCTTGGACACACAGCTAGCCTGTGAACTAGAGTGCATCCAATCATATAGTCATGTCCAAAGTTGTTACAATCATAGTCCCCTGGTAAACCATCATGGTTGTTACAATCCAACCTTGATCAATGGTTCATATGTTCAACAAAATCAATTCTGAAACAAGTCGACCAAAATCAACCTTCCACATAGACATAGATATAGTATAGATATGATCTAGATCTATTTATAAATACAGACTCAGATTTAAATATTGATTATGATAGAGAGTTAGATATAGTTGTGAACATTGATACAAGTATAGATGTACTATAGAGACAAATAATGATTGTGATACAGCTATAAAGTTTGGTATTGATACCTAGACAGGCATTGATACAGATATAGCTGTAGATCATATATGTAGATTTAGATAAAGATTAGAAATATAGACATAGATTGAGAGGATAGAAACCCTATCACTGAAGTCCTTTCCTCCATATCCCTCCACTCATCAATGCATGGCCCACATTGGCCCACCATATGTACATATTTTGTCAGCCTGTGCACCGAGATTCTGTATCGCGCTGCTCATGACCCTCAAGCTTCGACCGCAAAGCTTCTCGATGATCGCTACTGTGTGTTCCTCGTGGGTGTTCGTCAGCAGATCCACGTAGCTTGGCCCAATATCTGAAAATGAATGGGGGGATGGTATACATTGGTATGAATTTTACATTGGTAACTCATAGCTACATAGTACTCAACGGTGGTCTCTTGAACATGTTAGACTTACGGCCCAAGTGCAGTCTCCCACCATGCATGCCTGGCCCGTTCTCAGGACCAAGCGGAAATTGTGGGCGCCTCTGGGCGATTCAAAGGTGAAGTGTGTGCGACATGGAAATGCAACCGTGGCTGTGCATTGGCAATGCCTTTTCGTGGGTTCAGGTGCTGTAATCAGGCTGAATTCATTAGTGTAATAGGTGTTTCTCTGGTAGGTGTGGGCTTTGGGAAGCTGTTACTTTTCAAAAAATGGTTGAGTAATGTATCATTTATTGAATGTACATATATTTATGTATGTTGATTTGTGATTATGTATATATGTGTGAGTATATATAGTACTACTCCCCCCACGCTAAAACAAACAAACCAGGGTCCCTTGTTACAGTAAAACTGTGTTTAGCGTTGGGGGATCATGGCTGCAACTGAGACCATGGTATCGCGCATGGCTCTTCTGGTTTACCTCCTCGAAGCAAAGATGGTGTATTGGCTTTACGAGCAACCTCACTCGTCGCTACTGTGGGAACACCCACGCATGCAACAACTTGTGCGGAAGATCAATGTGTGGAAAACACATATCTTTATGGGTGCATATGGCGCTGAAACGAAGAAACCAACATATTTGTGGGCGCCATCTCCAACCGTGAGCCACTTCTCATTGCCTTTGCCACAGGACAAGGATTGGCTGGCTGTTGTGGACAAGAAGGTACTCGCCGATGGAAGAGTTCAAATCACCGGCAATGGGAACTTGAAGGGTACCCAGACCTACCCGCGAGAATTCGGGTTCGCCACCGTTAAGGTTTGGAAAGAAGCGGCGAAGAGGCCTCTTCCACCATTTCTTGGCCGGGATGATCCTATGCCACAATTCAGTTGGAACCCATCAGATTCTTGGAAAGACGCTGATCTGTCTGAAGTGTTTCAATTTCTGACCTTTGGGGCCATGACCAAATAGGCTTCCATAGTGTGGTCAAATGCAAGTTCAATTGGTATGCTTGGGGGCTCTGGCTTAAACCACTCCCATGACAAGGGCCAATTCGCAACGCAGCGCCAATTGGCATATGGTCTTTAGATCATCTGCTGGATGCTTTCGCGGCTGGAAACAAAAGGAGTGCTCGTCATCAAGAGTGCCCCAAAGAACATGTTGGTATATGTATGTTTATGGCTGGTATCCCACAGCGATGGCACACAACTACCCACTGCAAACCCAACATTCTGGTGGGTATAGGACATGCCATACATGTTACATACATACATACATACATACATACATACATACATACATACATACATACATCAAGGCTGATGCCAAATCTCTCGGAAATTTGGATCCCAAATCCCTCGCCCATACATACATATATACATATAGGTTCATTCATACATACATACCTACATACATACATATATACATACATACATACATACATACATACATACATACATACATACATACATGAAACACATACTTAGATACATACATAGATACACACATACATAGATACATACATACTTACTTACTACATATAGTTTCACATACTTACATACATACATGCATGCATACATACATACATACATACATGCATGCATGCATGCATGCATGCGTCCATCCATCCATCCATCCAACCATCCAACCATCCATCCATCCATCCATCCATCCAACCAACCAACCAACCATCCATACATGCTTATTTCAACGATAACCCAAATAATGAGTTGGGATGCCCCTCCAAATGCCCATCCATCCACCCATCCATCCATCCATCCATCCATACATACATACATACATATATACATACCCCGCTTGGTGCTGCCACCCATCCATTGCTGCGTCCACCTTGGGCCAGGTGGAGTCCAATGAAGAGATGCGCTGCCTTGCTTGAAGGTGGCGAAGGTGCTCAATGCTTGGGCAGCGGGTGTGGCCATCAATGAATCCATCATGGGCATCATAGACCGCCAAAACAGAGCATTTGATCCAAACAAAGCATGGGTATCAAAGCAGTTTAAACATCCATAAACACTTGGCCATTGGGTTTGGTGATACAATCTTGACAAACACTGATTGTGTAATATTTCACAAAATCCTAAAAACCGAAAGGCCGTGAAAACTCCGTGAAAAGACCGTGAAAACTTGTGAAAATTCACACTTCAGAAACATAGCACTTTTGATCCGAGAAAATCTTTTGTGGATCAAGATCTAAGAGGTAGAGTGGGGCTGGAGCCATGACAGACCCTGGGCGTCCCACTACTTCTCAGGCAGGGATAGTGAGGCATACAACTCCAGAGAATATACGCAAGTTTTTTGATCCCCGTACTTACGCCACCCCCCCTGGCCAGAAGCGGGCAGCGTCTGATAGCAGCTCTTCAGGGACACCAGCGCCACCGAAGGTTGCCAAAACTATGGATAAAGCTGACCTTCTTGAAAAATTTAAGTTGGCAGCCCAACTGAATGGCATCGCATGGGATGAGATCACGGTTTCCCAGCGTGACTTAACATAAGTTGTGCTGTTAACCCCCAAAAGCTAGTGGAAGATGATCAAAACATGTAGTGAACAAATCTGGGTGTCATTCATCCAAGGCTGAACTTGGAAGCACTGCAGCTCCTTCCTCAACCGTGGCTCGTTCCCCTACATGTGATGAAGATGGGGTCACACTGTCCGACGAGGAGTTGGCTGAGTTGGAAAAGGAGCTTGACAACGCTGTTTATGGAGCGGGGCCAGATCCAATCGGGGTGGATGTGGCTTCAACAGGGGGGCAAGGGCAAGGTCAACATCCAGCTGATGGTGGTGCGCCCGTACTTGTTATCTCTGGACCTCCATGTTCTTCGTTCACAGATGCAACAGCTGGCGGGGGGCAAGTCCATGCACATCCAGCAGACGCAGCTGCAGCAGCAGTGGCAGGACATGTGCAGCAAGCTCCAGCGGGGCCAGCAGTAGCTTCGACTGGTGGTGGACATCCTCAAGAACAAGTTCATCCTGCAGCAGCTCATGGGCATGTTCAACAAGATCATCCTGCAGCAGCTCATGGGCATGTTCAACAAGATCAGCCAGAAGCTCCATTGATGATCACTCCGACACCCCACACCATGTTCTTTAAGCACAGGCTCCCGGCTGAGCAACTTCAACCAGCAGCTCCAGGGCAACCAGTGGCAGCTGCAGCAGCTGTACCAGTTCAACCAACAGCTCCAGGGCAAGGGCAACAAGTTGCAGCTGCACCAGCGGGTGGTGCGCATCAACTTCAACCAGGAGCTCCGGGGCAAGGGCAACAAGTTGCAGCTGCAGCAGCTGTAGCGGTTCAACCAGGAGTTCCACGGCTACAGCGGCTGCGCCAGCGGGTGGGGCACATCAACTTCCAGGGCAAGGGCAACAAGTTGCAGCTGCAGCAGCTGTACCGGTTCAACCAGCAGTTCCAGGGCAACAAGTTGCAGCTACAGCAGCTGCGCCAGCGGGTGGTGGACATCAACTTCAACCAGCAGTTCCAGGGCAAGGGCAACAAGTTGCAGCTGCAGCAGCTGTACCAGTTCAACCAGCAGTTCCAGGGCAACAGGTTGCAGCTACAGCAGCTGTGCCAGCGGGTGGTGCAGATCAACTTCAACCAGCGGCTCCAGGGCAAGGGCAACAAGTTGCAGCTGCAGCAGCTGTACCGGTTCAACCAGCAGTTCCAGGGCAACAGGTTGCAGCTACAGCAGCTGTGCCAGCGGGTGGTGCAGATCAACTTCAACCAGCGGCTCCAGGGCAAGGGCAACAAGTTGCAGCTACAGCAGCTGTACCAGGTCAACCAGTTCCAGGGCAAGGGCAGCAAGTTGCAGCTACAGCAGCTGCGCCAGCGGGTGGGGCACATCAACTTCCAGGGCAAGGGCAACAAGTTGCAGCTACAGCAGCTGTACCAGGTCAACCAGTTCCAGGGCAAGGGCAGCAAGTTGCAGCTACAGCAGCTGCGCCAGCGGGTGGGGCACACCAACTTCAACCAGCAGCTCCAGGGCAACAAGTGGCGGATCCTACAACAGCTGGTGGTTCACAACAGCAGGTCGTTGCCACGGTGCAGTCTTTAGAGGGGGCTGTTGATGCGGCAGTGAATGCTGCTGCTCGTGCTGCTGATGATGAACGACGACGGGCTGCTGAAGCGGCAGGGGTTTGCACTTCCACAACACACCGGAAGGAGTATATGCAGTTCTTGAGGGCGGCGAAGCACCCGTGACATATCTGAATTTCATCAGTTTTCAGGGTCAGTTCATTCCAACCATCACTTAGCCCAATGAAAGCAATATGTAATAAGTAATGCTAATCGCCAATCAGCAGCTGACCTATCGGGCTATTTGCTCAGTGACGGACATTTAATAGCATCCTTTAAGTATTAGCTATATACCATGCATAAACCCTTATGCCAATCATCACACGTGCTTTCTGAGGGAGAACATTGACCCGAGCGTTCGAGCTATGCTTGGGGATGTCAACAAGCGGAAAGATGTCTTCAACCTGTGGCTTACCCATGCTGGAGATTTTGGGGCAGTATCTGTGGCCATCTCCAGGCGCAACACACAGCGCAACGCCTCCCAGGCCACCACCGTGACTTGGAGCCGCGCTCAGTTGGAGCAAAGTGGGCGATACACTGCCGAAGACATCGACTCCTTGATCCAGCGGGCGGTTGCAAACAATCGCTACATCGATGATCCCAATTTCCCAGGGGTGGAAAGGCTTCGTCGATATTTTCTAGTTGATGATGTCAGTCAACAACGTGCTGTGGTCCAAGAGGACATCCAGGATCTCAACAACACGGGCAATGTGTCTCAAGCCGAGGCATTGGCTCTGACTGCTCCAGGACTGGAAAACCGTCATCACCTTGATCATCTTGTTACCATTATCATCATTGTGTTCAGCATCATCACCATCATCATCATCATCGTCGTCATCATCATCATCATCATCATCATCATCGTCGTCATCATCCATCATTATTATCATCATCACCATCATCATTATCATCATCATCAAAAAGACACCATCATCACCAACATCACCACCATCACTGTTATCAGCATGATCATCATCACCAACATCACCATCATCATTGTTATCATCATGATCATTCTCCCCATTTGTGTGATTCTGTTTCTGGGTTTCGAAACATGTACCCATATATGTTTAAACACATGTACATGCACATGTATGATTATTTCATTACATACCCTAATGCCAAGAGCTAAAAAGTTGTACATTCAAATGAATATAGGGTTTTTAAAGTATAGTATATGTCTTAACATAAATATTCCCTTTATGTTCATTTTTATTTTTTAATATATATGTATATATTTCTCAAAATATTTACATTATCTACATATATATATTTGCATACATATATATATATATTTACATATATATATATATTCATCATTTCAATGTTTGGTCTTCTCCACCTTGTCCTCTTCAGCCATCTGCCCAGGAGGCGACTTCTCCCAGTCCCAGGCTCCCACCCTCAATGATGTCCTCAACGGCGGGGTTGAATCCGAAGCATCTCCTGGAGGTGATGCTAAGGGAGGCGGCAAACAACGCACCCGTGGCAAGGGCAAGGGCAAGGGCGGCAAGGGAGGCAAGGACTCCAACCAATCTGCTCCTGGTGGTACAGGGGAGGCACCGCCAGCCGATCCAGTTGTGGAGACACCCCCTTTGACGAAAGCAAAGGCTTTGGCGAAGTCTGGGTGACTCAAGTTTTGCTTTGGCGTGCCTGTAGTTTTTGTGTGTAAGTTCCTTTGTTACTTTTTGAGGATGTTTGTTGGCTGTTTTGGTTGTAGCTGTTCTAGTTGCTTGTTGATATTTGTTTTTCCCCCATAGGCCATATGTTTGGTGCACAACACCTGTGAGCCCACCGGTAAAATGAAATTAGGAAGGGGGTTCCCGCCAGTCATATCACACAATACTTCTTTTCTTTATAATCATTCCAATTGCCACCTGAGGCTCAAAGAGGCCGAAGATGCTCGAACTACATGCGTATCGATCGAGGGGTTGGAATGTTCAGGGCAGCTGAGGGCAGCGCTTGAGCTGCATGCTCAAGCCATGACAGACTTGTACAGAACCTTGACCAAGATGATTTCTGATGGTATTGATGTCATCGAACAGTACCAACCGTGGTTTGACAAGGCAACTGCCTATTCAGCCTGGTACAAGGCTCGCAAGAAGGTGGCATCCAGCATGAAATCTGCTGCTGTTACCAAATGAGAGATCTTGATAGGAAGGGGGCCAAGAAGTTCCATTGTTGTCCATTTCTCAGGGGATAGATTCAAGATGTATTTAGCTTTCCAATTTTCGAATTATCCAAGAGCGGCCCTCCTTCACTTTGAGTTTTGAGCCGAGCGAAGCAATCATCTCATGGTAGATGTGGAGCTGGGGTTCCACGCTAGCTGCTGACAAGCGCTGCTGTTGTGACAGCGGGCAAAAATGAATGAGAGTTTTTGTTTTGGTGATTCGATAGGAACCCCTCCAGCATGGATGGTTTACTAAAATTGTTTTTCTCGATCAAACCTTATCTTGAAAAATTACCATTGGGGACCTTCTTGAGTATCACCCAAATGTGTTTCAATTGATCTGTCGCAATCCATGCCCCCTGCTAGATAAGACAGGTACATGGTCCATACTTCATGTTTCCCATCGAATTCTCTGCCAGGTGCTCCTCATCGTCGTCAACGGACGTCGGAGCCCAGTGGCGAGCTGTCGCGACAGCTTCTCCTTGACGTGGCAAGGGGGGATGCTTGGGAGAGCAATCAAAGCATTTGGGGACAAATCCCACCAACGCTTTGGCGATGATCTCTTACATGTTGCGCCATCATGGGGCATGCATAGATTGAAAACAAATGTGCCTGGGTTACTGGTATACGCCATCACGAACCACCTGGGATTCGAATTCAAAGGCCTTGGCTCCTATGAGTTTATCATCCGCTTTCGGGGACGTCGCAGTTATGTTGTTTCTATTTGTTGTTATTTATCTTTAGAAATATATATGTATATATATATATAGATATTTTATTTATTGGTTTAAATCTATGAGAATATGTATGACAATATGGTTTATATATATATATGTTTATGTATTTATCTATGTGTGTGTGTGTATTTCTATTTGTGTACATCTGTTCATTTCTATGGGATTTACCGGGGATTGTGTTCAACATGCATGCTCAATTTGGCCAACATCAGCCTAGGAAATCCATGTGGCTACAGCACAACGGTATGCAGCGGCTGCTTACGAGGATGGTCTGACAGATTCGACCATCAAAGACATAGCGAGCTTGGCGTGCTGGGGGAAATTCCAGAACAATGTTGAACGAGATTTGCATAGATGGATGCCCTTTGCCCACAATTCTGGCTTGACAAACCACCATAGCACATCCATTGAGATCTTCAACCCTGACACTGCAAAGATAGAACAGCGGGAGATCCCTTTGTTACTGGCTTCAGATGTACTTCGCGCTTTGTGGCAGAAACAAGACCCTAAGCTTTGGGATATTTCTATCGGAGCGACTGCTACTACTTGCAGAGAATTTTGGCAATATGCTGAAGATGACTGGGCTGAGAATCACCCTGTTGTCCAGTTATTTGGACGCATCATAGCTAATTGTTGTATGTTTGTTTTCCCCGTTGAATTTACCAGGGTTGGCTGATCATTCATGTTGGACCCTTTCCAGCCACCAATCCAGCGGGCTCAGGCAAGGCCTGCAAGAGTGCACCATTCCAGAGCCTTGGCAAAGGGCTTGGTTGCGTTTGCATTCCCAGACTTGGGGGGGGAAGCACATCTCCACTACATATGAGGGAAACAATTATGATTGATTACAGGTTCCCACCGAAGCAAACAGCAATCGAACAATGAGATGAGTAAACGGGTTTTGCTATGATGTTTTGGATCAATTTAAGGGTTGTCTGGGCCAACTCAGGTAAAATGGTTTACAGATGGTTGCGAGTTTAACACCAACCATGAGATGCTGGTTTGGTTTTGGAGCTCCACTATGGCCCGAGCATCATATTCCACCAAGTATGTGTTCTGCTGTATTCCTATGCGGTTGTTGCCTTCCAAAGCTCTACGTGCCAAAGCAAACGAAGCTGTGGTCAAAGTCATTGCTTGGGACAGTGCCTGCCTTTTACATCAAAACTTTTTGTTTGTTCCCCCATCCCAATTTTTGAGATGGGCATTAAAACATAAGTTTTCTTCAACATAGGTTCCAACCGCAAATTGTTGCCGTTTCCCTAAGGTAAAGCCTTGCTTGAAGGCGTGTTTCCAACCAACGACCAATTTGGCAACCCTTTGCTGGGTGGACGTGGGTCAAGAGCAGGGTCCCCCATCTGTGGAGGATGGAGAGCGGCGTTCGATTGCTGGGCCGGGGATTGGAAAGAAAGGTCACTATCCCACAAATTCCAAAAACGCAACTATGGGAGCATGCGGCTATGTGACCAGTGCAATGCAATCAAACCATTTGCAAAAACACCTCACAACCTTCTGAAGTACGTGTACACAGATTTCAGACTGAACGCACCATGGACTTCCACAATCAGAGGGCACCAACAATACATCGAAGAAACAGCAAATGGTGAGGTTTCCCCATGGATACAGGTGCCTGGTTTTCTGATCAACCGAGTGCGATGGGATACTGGCCACACCATTTTATTGGGTACTGGAAAAGATTTGGCAGCGAGTTTCCTCTATGATCTGGTCCTTTGCCGGCTTAATCAATTTGATTTTTTTGGGGTCGTCATTATTTTGCTTATTTGTTTCCTGGGCCCCTAATGAAGCCAAATTAGACATACCCTTTTGCAAGTCGCCGCACTAAGCTGAGGTGAGCGATCCCCATGTCAAAAACCAAATTCCTCAACTTCGATGCTTGCAAGCAAATGGAATCTCTTTCTGCCTCGGGGAATCTTCGAACGATACCATGAAGAAAATGGGGGCTATTTTCAGGCGGTGGTGTCGACAAAAGAAGGGTGAAATCCCACCTATGACCTTTTCTATGCATTTGATTTCACGTGGGGACAACGATTCCAAAAATTATCCTGAATTGGACAGCAACGTGAAAGCCGCCCACACCAAACCTCTCCTGTTCTGGCTATGTGAAGTGGCGCACGAGTTGCAAGAAGTTTGTTCCTGTAACTTGGAGATACGCCATGTGCGAACCATGTCAAATACCGAGATGGTTGAAATATATTTGGATGTTTATTTTTATATGTGTGACTTTTTGAAAATAAATGAATACATGTATGTATATATATATATGACTATATCTAAATTTCCTTGACTATATATATATAAATATATATATATATAGATAAATATGTACCATGTCTTGAGTGCCATCATAACCATCATCATCACCATCATCGTTTGTGCCACCGTTCACATGATCCTAAAGTGAAAGCCAGCTTGGTAATGATTTTCCACAACCATTGCCTACATCACCATCATAGTCCCCATCACCATGATTATCATTACTTTTGGAAAGCCCTTTCATCACTGATAGAGCGATCTGAGACTGCCCTTTGATTAAGGTACGCGGTGTGCTGTGAGAGCGCAATGTCTCTGGGGGAAATGCCAGTTTCTGTGGTGCACAGATAGGCCAGCGCTACGCTTGGGAGAAGATTTGAGGCGACAGGCTTTTGATGGGGGCCTCTCTTGCTTGCAATCATACTCACAGCTTGCTGCTTGGAATTTGGAAGAGAAACGGTTGAACTACAAACTTCGGCCCAAATGGCAACTTCGTTTGGATGTTTAGTTCTTTTCTTTTTGGCGCCCATGGTTCGAAAGTTCTGTTTACAAAAATGTTGGTTTTGTTTTTGTTTGAAACCAGTATTTGCTTTGGGCTGCATCCATTCTTGTGAGGCATTCCCTTGCTCATCTGGTGTTGGATCTTCAAACTTCGGATGAAAATTGCAGGGCTCACAAAACGCTTGCTGAAGAATCCATGCTTGGTAAAATTTGCAAGCTGGCTTCACAATGCCCTGGTAGTAACGTGCTGCGTCGGTTTTATGACCGGTACTGCTTGTTCCTAGCCTTCCACTGGCAACATGTCAGTGAACACGGTGTGTTGGAGGACGACTGAGCCCCCCAGCATCGTGGATGTTGATCGCCACATCCGCGGTCGGTCAGGGAAAAGTCGCTGAGGAGATGCCGCATAGGGGTGGCCATAGGGATGGAAATTCAAATGGTTTTAAAATCACCGATAAAATTTGAAATGATTCAATGGGATTCCGGCATTCCCTCATAATGAAGGTTGAGCCATTTTCCAACCCCAAGTGGAATTTGTTCACAGGATTCCCAAACAATGTTTGGTTTAAATGAGGGTTGAACAAGGTTACAGTCCTATGTGCAAATGCTCATTGGGAAACGTGTTGTTCCCCTTGAACCTGGTCGCGTGATGCCCAACACGCTGTTCATTTTGAACCCTTTTAGAAACCCAACAAGCGGTTTCAAGTTGTTGGAAAACATATCGTTGGTGAACCACCCGGGGATACATTTCCATGTGACATTGAAATCTCGACAAGAAATCATTTGGCTTCTCCATAGGCTACAAATTTCAATGGCCTAATTCAAACGTGGAAACCGATTTCTAGATACGCATATACATGTGAATATATCTAGATCTAGATAAAACACACACGCACACGTGTATGTGTATATATATATATGTTCATACTTAGAGAGAGAAAATATGTGTCTATATGTTTCTATTTGTGTGATTGTTTTGGATTACGCGCATGCTGCGCCATGCAGAAAGTGCTGTGAAACACTTTGACAGTTAATCGTTCTGGGCTAGGAAAAAATCAGTTTTAAAATGATTTCCGAGGCTGCATACGTGACACACACGTGCTATGCATGCGCTATGCCTGAGGAATTGCGTCAACCATTAGCTCTTGAAGTGGTTGGTAGCGGAGCACCAAAGTGCTATTGAAGTTAACTTGGTCTTTCGTTTCCCGGGACCATAATAACTCGAAAACACATCTGTAACTAAGGTCTCGGATCCTCCTGGCGGATCGAATAGATTTCTTGACAATACTCACGTGCTAGGAACGCATCCACTTCTGGCGGTTCACACGCCAAAATGAAACCAAATATTGCGGCGCGCTCTTCTCAATCTTATTGAGTCTTCGTGATTTAGTGCATGTGTATACGTATTATTGGACCAAAAGAATAAGTTAGCGCATAAGTTAGCACAAGTTAGCTATGTCACGCTATATCTATGTCCAAGGTGGGATTCTCATCTGACCCTGTGTCCATGGTGTGCTCGCCCCTCACTCCGATGCGTGCCCAGCCTCAGCCCCCAAAGATGCGGAATTTGTTGCAGCCAAGGATTTGACCGGGATACATTGAGGATACGGAAGAAGTCCAAAATCTGCACCAGTGGAACGTCCAACAGCAAAGAGATTAGACAAAAAGCTTGGTCCATATTGAGATGTTGCTGCTCTGAACAAGGATTTGCCACGAAATACCTTCCTGAAGACAAGGACCACTCGAGCAAGACATCAGCACAACTTGAACCTTTCGCGTTTTGTCAGATTTTGCCACACAAGAAATGTTCTTGCGCTAGAATTTGCAGCTCTTGTCTCAAACAAAGGCTTTGATAGCCACAGTCTTGTCAGCAAATGATGGTTTTTTCTCTGCTCAACTCGCTTGCTTGGCAAAAACCAGCTAACACCCAGCGTTCCGGTGGGTTTACCGTCATGAGATTTGGTATATTTGGCCAATAATTCCTTTCAGCAAGATCTTCATTGTCATTCTGTGGTCTTTAACACAAATGTGTGGTCGTGAGTTCTTACTTGTTTGATGGTCTAATTTAGTATTGTTGTTCAGATGAGAAGTGTTGTCCCTATTGATTTTAGGTTGCATTTCTGTCCAGATTTGTTGCTGTTTGTTTTGTACCTTTGATGGTTTTCCTCGTAGCCTCTTATTGTTGTTTTCGTTTAAACTGTTGTTTGCGTTTTTGCCAATATGCGCAGCTGTTTCTGCCTTTTGTTTTCATTGTTCAATGCGATATTATTCAGTAAGCTTACCGGCCAAGACTTGGTTCACCAAGTTTTTAGCTGTGCAAATTCACCCAACATTTTCTTGAATTGGATTTCCACAGGGGCAGTCCTCAAACAGCTGGATGCAAAAACGCCAATGCCATATGTCAAGATCAACAAATCAAACCGCCAATTTAGGATGTCAAGAAGATATTTCGGGATCCTGTCTACGATTGTCTACGGCGTGCCGAGTCATAATAATGTCCTTGTTTTCGTTTCCCCTCTTTC
>VSDK01020365.1:336183-361231 GCA_009767595.1 Symbiodinium kawagutii
CCCACCCCAACCCCCCCCACCCCACCACACCGGACCACAGGGGGGGGAGGGGGGGACCATGACCATGACCAGGGGGGGAGGGGGGGGGGTTGCAACGCTGTACCATATATGCATATGCAAAGATTTGATAATTGAATATCTATCTTAAAAGAGGGAGATAGTCAAGAGCATTAAACAAAAGTTACAACAAATGTAACCATATGTAGGATACGTGTCTATTTTATAGAATCATATCATATCACATCATATCATATCATATCATATCATATAATATCATATATTACACATAGTTACTCCGTGCGATACAGAAATTATCATCGAAATTGAGGAAACAATCGCCGCTTCAAATGGGTGCTTGATTTCAGAAACTAGAGTTTCCACAGCATTCGTATTTTCTGCAAGACCCTACCTTGCGTTCAACATCAGAATGAGTTTGTTAGCTAGCAATCGCATGCTGTTCTGCCTTCCAATGCCATCCTCCAGTTGTCCACATCTCCGCCATATCCCCCATGGGTCCGGACAAATAATGATGAGACATAGAGAGATACCTCAATGGCACAAGGTCAACAACGGCAACAAAGGAATTCCTGTCAAGATCCTTTGGAACTCACTAGTTCATATTGTATAACTATAAACAATCTTTTTTTGGAGGGGTATCCAATGCAGATTGCAGCAAATCATACAATCCATGGATATATCACTTTGGTCAACACAGTATGAAAAGCAAGCCAGCATACAAACTGGGGTTCGCATCCAATCTTTGTCGAAGGCCACTTCATGACTTATAATTTATCTGACTTATCCATGCTTGCCTATGCAGTTAATTCGGAAAATATGACGCTGAAATCTGAAGTGCCAGTTAAAACGGAAAACGTGACGCTTTAATTTGCTAACCTACAATAATAGTTGGTTTAATACAATAATGGTTGGTTTATTACTATAGATGGTCATTGGATGATTTGGTAGTACCCATATTTTGAGAAACACCCCGACATCAAACTTCCCAAAGTCATCACTGGCAACAGTGTCTCAGTGTCTTAAAACTTTGGATCCCAAGTAAAAAATCCAAGGTACTTGTACCAATCATCATCATTCCCCGCCCTTCGAAAGGTTCCAACGCGCAAGGCAAGCAAAACATTCCGCAAAGTGCGAGGATTCACCTGGGGATGGGGGAGCTGCCAAAGGATAGGAGATACAAAACTCCTATCCCTACGCTTCCGACTACCTTTATAATAGGTAGAGTATCCAGGTATCACCAACCCCAAACAACAATGGTAGAAACCAGCTGGTCACCTACTATAGTGGCAACACGAAGCAAAGGTTATGATTCACCAAACTGCAAAATGCTTCTCTGCCGGAGTTTGGGAGTATTCTGACTTAGGAAAACAGTCAAATGCAAATCAAGCTAGCCTAAACAATTTCTCTTCCGAGCTACGTGGAAGTAGTTATCAAATTTACCTCATTTCTGAAGTTGCCACCTTCATTGGTCATGTTTCGGGCGACCCGGTGTTGCAACAGGCCAGCGCAAGTCCCAGGCCAAAGTGGAATGCCAATGTTCCTCGCTGTAGGGAGCGTCTGACATATGCAGCCCAACCCCCAAATCACTTTCATTAATTAAACACCATTGAGCCAAGTAACTATAATCTAAATCTAAATATGATTCTTCTGGTGTCATGGTTCGCACAGTCAGCTGTCTGTATTCATCTGGCCATGGAGATCATTCACTCTAAGAAAAATTGAATGGATGAATGTTTGCCAATGATGTGAGTCCAAGGATCATGCTCAAAGACATCCGGATGCAAAACGATGGTGAAATCTGCCAAGCGGTCGTAGTTTCGTGCCATGTGCCTGCCGACATCACTGGTCGCAGCCCAACAGGTTGGGGCTGTAGATTGAGGAACTGAGTGGGACTTACCGAGGGAAGGAAAAGACGTAATAATCACCATTGATTCTGGAGACTTACTCTGATTCACTTGATGGTGCAGCAGTTGGAAAGAAAAATAGTGCCCACATGTGCCCAACAAGATCCACTCACACCTAGTGCCCACCATAGTTGGAAAGAAAAATGTCAACCAACCATTTGTTAATGATTACGTTTGGGACCATAAAACCTGTCAATCAAACCACCAACCAGTAGGTGTTTCACCACTAGTGTTGCTTATTATCCCCTATCATTAACCCCTTTTATTGGCTATAAAACCACCAACCGCTAAAAGTAACTAGTTCTGTCAACTACTAAACCACCAACCCCTATTATCAACCCCTATTATTGGCTATAAAACCACTCAACTATTATTAACCCATGAGATCCTGTCAATGAAAACACCCACCAGTTCTTGAGAACTCTTCGGATCTCCTGGAATGTCACGTCCCCGGCTGAAGCCCAGCAGAGGTCCAAGGCACAGGAAATACCGCGCAGATTCCCAGGCTTTAGGGCTGGCATCCACTGGGACGACCTGCGACAAAGGCGACAGGTTTTTTTCATCGCCATGGCAACGTGTGGGGGGTTGTAGGGATTCGAACCATTACTAATGGTTAATAATAGGGGTTATAACCATTAATTGAAGAATAGGGATTCTAACCATTAATAATAGGGGTAATTAATGACCAACATATGGTTAGGGATAATGGTTAACAATAGGGGATAATTAATGAGGCAACAGATTCTAACCATAAATAATGGTAAATAATAGGGGATATACCAGCTATATATGACTATGGGTCAATATTAACCAACCAATAGTTCGGGATAATGACCAACAATAGTAAGGGAAACAATGGTTAATGATAGGGGAACCAGGGGGACTAAGGGTTTTGACCCAGAGCCAGATGGGGTTCTTAAAATAGGGACCCCCGCAACCCGCAAAATGGTTGGTTTATTACTGTAACCGACTAATATTGGATAATTTAGGGGTCCCCTATTTTGAGAAACACTAATATACATGGAAAACAAACACATGAAGAACGATTCAATGAAGAATACGCGACATCAACCACCTCAAACAACAAACAACAGCAAGTGAAACAAACCGTTAAAACGCAAACAAATAAGAAACAGCAACAGCAAACAACATCTTTAGCAACCCTCCACGAACGACTAGAATCCAGTTCCAATTTGGAAAGCTGCCAGTTCCCTTTGAATAGAACCATATTTTGACCGACATGTGAGGCAAGCACTCGCGGTTAGGTATTTTTGCTTACTATGGACTGCAAACAGTCGCACCAGTTATTCCTTGAACAAATATCTTTTCTATCCCCCTATGCTTAAAATATCTTCCAAATCAAGTCGTATTGAACAAACTATGACCAGGACATGCACTTAACCGACCATAGGATATTCAGAATGGCTCCACCGTTTTAGCTCTCCCCAAGCCGAATCTTAAACCGGCAATGCTCCAATGATCTCTTCCCCAATTACACAATGCCAAAGCAATAGTGGGTACCTAGGGCTCACAAAACCATCATTTTTATAGGTTATGACCCATATCTTAGTGGTCAAAACCTACCTTTTTTTATGGTTTTGGGGGCCAATGGTGATGGTAGTAATGAACCAACCATATGATCCATTCCCAAGTGGAGCTTTGAAGGTCGGGTCTCAGTGGACAACGCGGTACGAGTAGCTACCCCATCTCCGCTGATACAAAACCTGGTGGTTTCTTGAGGCGGAGGTACCCCCAAAAAGATTGGTTTCTTGGACTAGATATAAATGGTCAATAAAGCCCGGATGATTCAGGGGTACTGCTATTTTAATGAATATCCAACTACTTACTATATTGAGTAACTATCAATGATACAAACCTTCCTTAAAATTGCGCTGGTCAGGCGCACTCAGCTGTGGGTGGAATGTACGCACTTGATTTCATGGTTCACAGGTCCCCCCCAGATCATCCAATATTAATCATATGTAGGAATAAATCATCCATTTTGGGGTACACCCACTTTTAGAAACCACCACCAGCAGTAAATGGCCCTAAAATCGGAGCCCCAAACCGTCCAACTTTAGGCCTCCAACTGACCAAAAAGCCTTGCTGCAACTTTGGCAGCTTCTGGCAGTGTTTCCTCAGGCGGGATCAGCGTCTGCCTCCCTGGGAAATGTGGCAATTTACAATCATTTCAAAGGTGCTTAGATAGTTGCTGCCACATGTCAATGACTTGAAATCTGTCTCAAAAAAAAACATAATACAGTACCAGTGGAAAACCAAAAAACAAATAGTTGCTTTTTAACTGTTTACTGCAACAAAGGGGGAGGGATGGATCTCTCTCATCCATTCAACTGGGAGCGAGTCAGCTACTTCAGGTCAAGAGTGGCCAAGTGTTGTGAACGGCTCGCTTGCTCCTGTGAAATTGACAAATACGTGTAGAGATGATTGTAGATTCACGCATGATTATGCTTTAAACTTTAAATACGTATGAAATAACATTATAAAACAGATTAGAGTAATTCTTGTAACGCCGCAATGGGCACGCATCAAGCCCCATTCCAGCATGTCTTCTCGTCATGAACGCTGCATTTGAAAGTCATCTTGCCCTATGCTACAGCACTTTACTCCACAGAAGTATTAGTCGACATGCTGTCATCGTGACTGGGTCAGGATGGTGGATGTTCTGGCTACCCGTCCCGACTTGGGGTTCCCTGCTTACCTACTCTAGAGGTAATTGGAAGGGTAATGCAGTGGTTGCTATGGCTAGTATAGAAGCATCAAACATGTAAAAAACTCGATCTTGCCGTAAGCTTTTGCACACACCCTGCGATAAGCACGCAACTTCCCTTGGTTATGAGCCGATCCATGCTTGCAAACATGCAAATGTATTTGCTGCAGGCAAGGAACACACACAAATGTAGACCACCATCACAATACATGACTTCACATTCTATCGACAGCTCGCAACATACATCCACAAAATGCACTCTGTACAAATATCAGTTTCGGACAAAGCTAGATTCTTTGATATGGCTATGGGTCAAAACCCCGTACCCCTGGTTCCCCATCATTAACCATTGTTTTCCCTAGTACTGGTTATAATCCTCCATTATTGGTTGGTTAATATTGACCCACAGCCATATACTCAATTTACCATCGCTTTGGGCTTGACCGACTCTTGGTATCCGTCCATTGACTTTTGCTTAGAGGTCTACGGTACGGAAGAACACAGATTCGCTATGGTAAGTTGGGCTTTGGTAAGTCATGATCAGATCATATTTATTGCTTTTGCATTCAATCTATTCGCTTTGGTAAGTTGGGCTAGCAAGCACTTTCGACTGCACATGATAGTTCCAAGATAACCATAGATACTCTCTGGCAAATCAACCAGGAAGTGGAGAATCCTCCATTCATAGCTGGTTTACCTCTCAAAACGGGAGATTCTGAACTTCCAGGTTACTATAGATGGGCATAGATAGCCTGTTGATAGCCTGTTGCTAGCCTGTTGATAGCCTGTTGCATGCACAGTTTCAGATTGTTCACTTGAAGTGACTGTCCTTCAGAGCTGAGTATCCAAAGCTTTTTCGTTGTAGGTCACTTCTCCTCAGAGCAGACCCGGCGCCTGGACGACCCAGCCAAAAGGAACCGCACAGGAACGAGGAACGGCATGAAATTCCGCGCATCTTCCAAGGTGGAAGCTGTGGAGATATCAGTCTGCTCAATCTGGATAGTTGTTAGATGTTGTGAGCAACTTTCTGAACCGGCCCTCCTGCTCTATAAAGAATACCTATGGAAGAATATGAAAAAAACGTCACGAATATCCAGCAAGTCGAAAACAGCTCGACTAAATCGTGGTGAGCCGCGGTGTTTCCCAGGGTCTCAAGTCTCTCCATCATTACCAATCAAATAGGATCAAATCATAATATCCCATAACATCCTATAACCATATGGCGGTTTCTTAAAATGGGGTACCCCAAATCATCCAACATAAGTCAATAATTTATAGCCATAGCAATAAAACAAAATAAAACACTTTTTCAGGGAATCTAAGAACCCCCCTATCACAACACCTGACACCATGCGCTGCTGTCTTTAGCTTGTCATCAAGTCACGTTGATCGAAGCAAGAGATGAGCCGGTAGAGAATCAACTTGGCATGCCTGCACCAAATGGAAACAGGATTCTGCAGCAATCTCCTGTTCTTCCAAGAGAACAACCTCAACATACCTCAACTCTATGCAATGCACATAGCCAAATTAATGCGACTAGGTAGAACCAACGCTGGATTCATAACACTGGTCATTGAAGAGGGGGTATCTCCTAGAAGCCTCGGTTTCCCGATTAAACTTCCACCCCTCCAATCAATCAACTTCTGCGTTTTATCTTCATCCGGGCTTAGCATGATTCCAATATATTCCAATGTTCGCAGGGGGCAAGGGTCGCCTCAAAGGAACAGGCGAAAGCAACCAATCTTCTTCATAGCCAGTTTTCTTCGACAGCAAACCCTCCAATGGCTCGTTGCAATACCTCAGAACGGCTCAGAGACTTCGGCCACTCAACACCGGAGAAGCGAAACCGCACCGTGGGGCGGTAGCGGCCACGCTCCAAACTCCCAAGGACCGATGAAAACGTCAGTTGCTTCCGTTGATGCTACGGTCTCAGTGTCGGATCACCCTTGCCCTTGGTTGGCAAGTTGCGGCATCACGATGTCCACGCTGTGCTCCTAAGAGGTTGGACCACCCCAAGATGATACTCGGATGATTGCCATGATGAAGCTCCAAAATAATACTATTTCTATTAAGGAGCTTGAGGGTTTAAGATTATACATAATATATATATATATATATATGGGAAATTTGCGGGTTTGTGAAGCTCCCTTCACAGATCTTGGAAATCTAAAGAGTGTAGGGCAGTCAGGATACATGACGCAAGTTCAAAGTGATGTCGGCCCGCTTTGACCTTTGTTTCTTCTAAATGAGTGATGCCGGTTGCGAGCGTGACACCCAGCCTGAATTTGCCATCCCAAGTATTGCACGTAGCATGCATGACTATCACGAGGGCACATGCCATCCCAATCCATCCCATCATAGTTGGTCATGCCATCAAATGGATCCAACATGTCCTCGATGACGTCTACGTTTATGATGTTTATGGAACCACTATGACTTGGTGGCTTATAGATTCCTTGCTAAAAATATATTTTTAGTGGTTATATGGTAAATCAATCATATCCCAAAAAAACTAAAAACCTAAGAATTCGTGGGTATAAGCCATCCAGATGAACCACTCCTCCCAGATCCCCCAGTCCTCTGGCACAGCCATCTGTTTGGCCAATGCCCGCAGTCTCTCTATGCCCCTCTGCAGAGGCCACAAGCTGTTGGGGCTCGCCAGAGGGCTGGTAGAACTGGCCACCTACAGAGAGGGCCAAGTGGCAAACTTGACACTGGAGGGGGATCATCTTCTGTCATCAAGGACAGGGTATATATATATAAGATATTGTAAGATATGATAAGATATGTATATAGTTCATGAATAGAACCAGCCAATGGCTTCAAAGCCCTTACAGCTTTTCGTTTGTTCGTTCAGTATCCCTGCAGGAAAGGGTGTTTCTCCTGGGATCAATGGATATCGGTGCTGAAAAATTAGCGAGCTGAGGTCAGGGGTTTCAGTACCGCATCGCTGGCGGGCTGCCTGTCATTGTTAGCGTCGAAACTGGCTAGGCCTGTCATCCTCATTTGCATTTCCGAAGTAGCAGTAAGTAGCATCAAGTAGCTATAACTCTTGTGATCCTTTCTGTTCCAACATGCCTGATAGTAAACATTGCATTATGAGCATCGTTCCAAGAATCAACAACAGCTTTGGGTACAAACCAAAATGGTATGGTGAAAGACTGCTGCATGCTCCAACCAAGCTCGGCCCTCTCTTCTTGAGTCAGTGAGTGGGCGTCCAAGTTTACTTTACCCATGAACACAGAATGATCTCATACAAAGTCTACAGATTCACAACAAACTCGTCAAACATAATTATGGCATATTATGGCATATACGGGAAGGCTGGTAATGTGTATGTCCACATTCGGCGTCAACAGCACTGTCCTAACATAACACACCTTAGCAACCAACCTCGATGACCACAGAAACCCCTGCTGCCGCAGTGCTGCCGCCGTGCGAAACCCGTGCCTCTCCAAAGTCCAGCAGCGGCAAATCGGCCTCCCTCGCAGGAAGCCGCTCCTCTGCACGCAACAAGAGAGCCAACTGGGCAGCTTCAGGGCAAGCCTGGAGCGATGTCATGGATGTCATGGATGATGAAAAACCATTGGAAACAAATCTACCACGATCATCAACAAACATCAACAATAGTATTGATATAAGTAAATACATACATATTATATACATATATATATATATATATCAATTTGAATATATATATATATATACATAAAAATACATCCTGAAGTCTGAGCTTTCTATTGCCATCAGCCACATTGTTCAAAGCAGGAGCTGCATAGAAGTTACCACTGCGCATGGAAACTTGTCAGCAAATTGCATAAAGGGTCGCCAAAGGAACTATGCAGAATACTGGAATGTGTTATGCGGTTCAAAAGCTCCTCCTTACGCCTCTTGGGTACTTCCCTAGGACATTAATTGAGGTAATACTTTTTCCCGGCACATCTTCGGACTAGTTTGACAGCAGGAGCTGGAGGTGAAGCATGGTGCCTCCCGAACGAAGTCCAGGTTGGCATAGGAGATCGAGTTCAGCCATAGAAATGCCTTCAGCTTTCAAGCTGCCGAGTGATGACAGGACCGGGTGTCCCATGGATTTCACGGATACGATCGTTGGCATGAAACCGGAGTCTTCAGTGCTGGTCTGCGAATTTTTCTTTTGTCAGAACTAGGGGTGGCATTGGAAGGGGTGCCATCAGCGTGGTGGACAAACATTAAAACAATTTGGGAAACATTCTAGATTTTATTATAGATGTCATTAGTCCTCTTGAGAGATTCTGATTTGCTGGTCGCCATAGCCATTTGTTGCCAATCTGTCTTAGTGGTCCCTCTTTCCATTCCTGTCAGGGTGCTATACGTGTTGGACTGGGGAACTGTTCCCGGCCTAAGAACGGCAGAATTAAACCATGATAAATGTCTTTTTTCAAACAAAACAGGTGTCAAAATACTAGAAGTAAACTACGCAGTTTTACACAAATACCAATCATTGGCTAGGAAGTGCCAAAGTTCTAAAATGTTTTTTAATTGTTTTGAACACTTTTGAAAATGCTTTTAATGTGTTCCTATGTGTCTGTAATTGTTTCTTTTTTCAAAATCGATTTCATTTCTCTTGTTCTAGTTGCCTAATCCATTTTCTACTTATTCTAATGTTTGGCAGTTGTTCGAATCTTTTGCATTCTTTACATGGTGCTACTGATGTCATAATTTGCGTATGTGTGTTCTCACTTGCAGCTAAACCCTAGACTTCAAACCAATTGGCAGAATTCCCCTAGAGGGCCCTGCCCGTTTGGAAAAACTTTCAGAAATTCAGGAGCCTGTGTGGCTGAAATGACATCAAAGAGCAAAAGTACGTACCCAAGGAAGTGAGGTTTAAAAATAAAAATGCACAGCTAGTGCAGTGAACTGCACGGCAAGTGGGGTGGTTTATGAGCCATGATGGCCCATCATCCACCATAGATTTGCATTCGTGTTGATGTGTTTTATCTTGTTATGATCTAATTATCTTGTTTTTGATTTTTCTTGATGTTTCTTGATGAATCTCAACAAATCTCAATGATTTATGTTGTGAAATCAAATTTCCTCAGTGGATGGATCTGATTGGTAAAGTGCCGTTGGGTGAAGTCTCTAGTCCTGACAATTGAGAATTATGAAATGATAAGCAACGAAGTGTAACATCCCCTGTTGAAACCTGAAGATCCTTATGAATTGGCTACCATTTGGTTAGACCACTCCTGGTAGCTCCAAATCGCCCCCTTCAAAGGGCCAGAACGGGACACCCCTGGCTCCAGATCGCTCCCCCAGCCAGTGCTGAAAGAGAACCACTTTGAAAGGAAAAGCAACGATCCAAAATTACCAGCTCTGAGACTTGGGACTTCATGAGACTTCCTACGTCCTGCAAGCGCAATGAAAACCATGTCTCGAGTCAGCGCAATCTACTGTGGAACCATCTACTGTAGATTCTTCCTCCCTGATGTCCCTGTTGTTCCCAAAGCTTCCTCAACATGAAAGGTGCAACAACTTACCTCAAGTAACGTCAAAAAAACACCAAGATAAGAAACACTCCGTTTGAAACAACTGTGAATTGTAATGACCTGTGGAACCACAGTCTTGCTTTCTGGGCACATAAGTCGTCTCGTTGGTCGAGTAGTAATGCCATGCTTGGTTTCGGTAGTCTGTGAAGAACCCCGTCTGGAGGTACCTCGGCCGCGCATCAGTGGGAAGTGATGTTCATACAGCAGTTGTAGCAGGCGCCAAGTGTCAACAGACTCCTCTGTATCAGAAGTGATGGATTGATATATGGGTGGTTCTTCTGTGGAGAATATATTGTAGTTTCTCGAAATGGGGGTACGCTCAAATCATCCTTTGCACTAACCATTGATAGTAAAAAGCAACCATTCTTTCTATTTAGGGGTTCCCTATTCTAAGAAACCACCAACCAGTAATGAATGGTCAAATCCAGGCGACATTCATCCATCATCAGTGGCGCGAAATGACTCCAACGATGCTAATGAGTTCATTGATACTTCTTGTGGAGCGCTAGAGATACTTACTTGACAGTTCCGCTAGGTACTTGCTCAAGTGAGCAAAGTGCATTTGACACATAATTACAAAAGAATCGCTGGATCATCAGTGCTCCAAATAGATCGGACGAGGCTGGCAAAATTCAAAGACACACGCAGCGAGAACCCCTGGAGATTGGACAATAGTTCTAAACCTTTTGGGGTGTTGCTTCCAAGTTCTGCTGACCATTGCTGGAAGCTGGAAAACATCTGGTATTCATCATTCAACTTTCAGGTCAGCAGCAAGAATCAATTATGTACTTGTAGATGATACACTAGCAATCGGTTAGAACCTTCCTGGTAGCTCCAAAGCGCTCCCCCTTTAAAGGGCTACCCCCAGCTCCTGGCCTTGCTCCCTCCCAACCAACTCTACTGCTCCCTTGGCAGCTTTACAGGTTGTCTCATGCAGGACTGCTCATCTTGACTGCATCTTGAGCTTGGAACACAGTACCAGCACGTGCTGACCACTGGGCTAACCTTACCTCCAACACTGGTCTCATGTTGATTGGAGTCTTGTTTTGTATTACTCTAGTATCAAACAGGCTATTATGTTACAAAGTATTATTCACAAGAATTGCGAATAATACGTTGGAATATAATAGCCTGTTTAATATTAATTGCGTCTTATATTTATCCCCTTCTGTATATTTGTTAATACGGCGGTCAAAAACCTGGTGCCCTGGCTCCCACCAGTCGAACTGCTGGGATTTGAATCTGCTGGTCATGACCGTCATGACCCAAAGCCATACAGTATTCAGTTGGGTGTTTCTCAAAATAGGGGTACCCCCAAATCATCCATTATTAACCATTTATAGTAGTAAACCAACCATTTTTTGGGTCCCCTATTTTGAGAAACTGCCAGTTGGTTGGTGGCCACCCCTAGTAGCTCCTTAGCTCGCTCCCGGCCGGGATAGCACGACCGGATACCCATGGCTAGCTCACTCCCAACCACCAGCGGTGCCAGGCGCTTCTGAAGCCATCCCAAATCGCCCAAGCCAGCTCTGGCATCGCAAGGATCTGCCTCCGCAACAACTTCGTCCACAACTACTCCTGCATAGGTGCGATAGTTGCTACTTATTTATTCATACTTATTCATTTGTACTTATTTCTCAATACTTATTCAGTATATACCATTGTCTATTAGTATTAATAGTCATTAATTAATTCAATATACTATTCACCTTTCAAGCTTTGAATCCTCCTATCTCCTACTATCCCAAGTCACACCGTCATGCCATGGCCATCCCCCTTGATGCCTTCCAAAAGTCCTCCGTCGCGGGACCGCCGCTCCCAAAAGGGGTCCCGTCCACCGTGCCGCCGCACCAAACCTGCAGGACCAAGGTGGGCACCCAGTTGATGTGAAGTGGATAAAACATCACAACACCACAATTCATTATCTCATAATTAATATTTTGCGATGAATTACTAGTCGTAAGGTTAACTAGCTGTTTAATTGCTTGTTTGTTAATTAATTATACTTACAATCATATCACAACTAGTAAGATTAAAACAAACTATAATTCTTAACAATCAATTCTCAACAAACATAATGATTGACCATAGATATGAATAACCAACAGGCATTATTGATATTATTTTCGTTGCAAGACCGTCTGTGGGCTTAGCCTGCTGGCAAAAACAATAATCGATGATATTGATATTAACAGTATGAATCAGTAATCAGTAGTGGCAATGATAAACAATGACAATCATCAGTGATAAGATGAACATCTGTAATTACAAAATGACATTACCAATCATAACATTACACAAATCAGTGACAATAATCAGAATAATCAGTAGTGGCAGTGATAAGAAGAAACTTAGTAATTATAGTTATTGACAATAACTATCCACAATCAAAGTCATTAACCATAAATAGTTGTTATCCCTTAGCCAACCAAGCCTTGTGATAAAAACCCACCGTTTGCTATTTGAGTCATCTGAACCATGTTGCACACCGACCAACTGCCATACCGCAACCGCAAATTTGGGACAAAGACAGGTCCTATGTTCACATTGAAACAAAGAAACTCGGACGTAGCAACTCAACAAGTGGAACTCCGCAGGTAACCGTGTCCTTGCAGGCTTATTGCCACATGCAAACAAGAACTTGGTCATGCACTATCGGTTATTCATTGCTATTGCTATGATATGTTTTAGAAACATTTTGCATGATATACTAAGTTTGCTCACGAAGAGATGTATTTCTTTTGTTCTGGGCTTGGGCACGAAGCAGCCGCAGTACCGAGTGACGAGTGCCAACGTCAACGCACCACCCATCGCCAATCATTGCTGGCGCTTGTGCTTTCACATGTTTGCACATCAAATGAGAAACAGCACCAGTTGGGAATAAATCAGCTGGTTACCAGTTGATTAGATAGTGCTTTCACTCATGATGTTCACTCATCAAATACAGAGCGTTCAAAATTTGGTAGATCCATACTTTGGGAGAAGTAGATTAGCCAAGCCCAAGGTAGATCACTAGCTAGTGGAAAAAGTGGGTCGCACCAGGCAAAAGACTTTCACACTGATCGCGTGCCCTACTGCCACTCACAGCGCCAAGAGGTCGAAAAAAAAAAACAAAAACCACTGGGAACTACAATGCATAGGCAATTCATAGCGGTTGGGGTCAAAACTATCACCCACCTCTCACCATGCAAACATATTGGCCCAGAAAAAAGCCCTGTTTCTAGTCCCACAACAACAACACCAACTCCTGGAAGTTTCTGTGTTTCCCGCGGCATTGACCAATCCACATGTTCAAGCTCTGATGGGTACCCTCTAAGCCACTCGAAACAAAATGTACTTTGCAATTAACCAACTGCCGAGTTTTGCTGCTACTTCATTTCTGCACATTCCAAGACATAAGGGTACATCAAAATGGCCCTAGTTAATCAGGAAAAATGTACGCAAAACAGAAGGAAGCAAAGCTTCGTACACCACATGACTCACACGGATGAGCCAAAAAGCTGTGAAGAAGGTGTTGTGATATGAGGGTTTATCAAGCCACATGGGAATGCGGAATCATCTTGTGATATCTTGTGTTTAATCATTTACAATACTAAATGAGAATGGGCTACCCCCAGTGATCATCCTTTGTATCAATCATTTATAGTGATAAACCAACCATTTTTGGGGGTTCTCTATCTTGAGAAACGTCCTGTACACGTGATGTTGGTCATGTGGCTCCACGAAGGATTTCTCAATCCATTTCACTTCTATGGCAGCATTGACAATCTACAGGGACATCTCTGGTATAACTTGAGTTTGCCGCGGATTCCTGCAATGGCTGGCAATCACCCATTTGCACCAAGTACTACAGACCTAGGAGAGCTAACTAAGTGGAAGAATCCTTTCTGTTCGACTTGGCACATGTTATCGATGGGAATTCAAGAATTCAAGCCGACCCAAAAGCTCTAAGTACCAGGTACCAGGCCTTACCAATCGAATCACCTCTCCAAGGGTCTCCAAGGGTTTCCAAGGGTTTCCAAGGGTTTCCGAGGGTTTCCAAAGGTTTCCAAGGGTTTTCCATGGCCAGGGCAGCTGCAAACCGCAAACTCTTCTGAGTTTTGGGACAGTTGCTATCTGTGAACCCGTCAACACACGTTATGCTTCAACGCATCACAGCGTTCAGTCACCTTCAAGTGAACCCAAACTTAAGTGACATTGGCCATTAAGCACCCATGACTCCTGAATGCTTGTCTGAAGAAATGGGCGAAGAAAGCGGATGTCACCAAATTCACCAACCGCTCTTATTGTTGAGCTGGCGGTCAGATGTAGTTGATTGCACTTGTCACTCATCTTTTTGCAAGCACCTTCGATAAACTCGCCGTCGAGTGTTTCAAAAAAAGCACAAGCCAAATACAACATAATTATCTTATACTTATAATGTTGTTCTTGTGGCATACGCAAATCCAGTAGCAACATTTCACGTTAAACGTTAAGTGAAGGGAAGAGTCTAGCAACTGCGGCAAGAAGCAGTACGGCTGCGGTTGTCTTGACCGACGTCCACCTTCTGGACGTTGAGGCATCGCTTGGAAGAAGTCTGGCAATTTGCAGCACTATGAAGCAACGTTGCAACCAATCATTGATGGAAGGCCCCGTAGAATGGCGATGACTCGGAAGGTCACAGCAGTAGCCCTGGCAAATTCTGTACCTGTGCATCGCTGAACTCTATGTCAGTGCCTGTTTGAGGTTAAGTGCTTTCGCTAGACGACCCCCGTTTCGCCACGATGAACATCAGTCAGACAGGATCCGCTCACTCGAAGAACCAGGCGTAGGGTCTTGGTGCGGCACAGCTCGCTTGTTGGACCACTTGGATGTGCATCCCCGCAGCAACTGGTAACGTTCACCATGATCATCATGGGGGTTAGTTAGTTCACAGCTACAGGAACCCCAGGGTACCCTGAAAAAAAAATCTTAAGCGGTTCTTCTTCAGCGGATCCACTGTATATCCCAGTAACCCCAGCTGCACATCCTAGCAGTTCAATCAAATGTATGATTACAAGACGTGTGCGTGTGCAGCTGTATGGAAAGGTAGCTGCGATATGTATAGTATGGAAGTATGCATACTATGACCGGTATCTTGCTTGGATACACAATTGTATCAATTGCGCATAACTTGTGTCGACGTATGAATTGCGCATGACTCATGAAGCATAAATGTGTCAACTTTGCTAGGTGGCTTTTGGATCTGCCAAGACTTCAGTTTGAGTGGAGATATGTTGAAAACATCCCGTCCCCAAAACGCTAACAGTCAAAGTTCGAGGATACCTGTAACCCAGATTATCTGGTTGGTGCTTGAACCAACCCTATGAAAAATATTAGTCAACCAACCATTTCTTGAACACCACTAGGGCAACAAAAAGTTTGAAACCACTGACAGGTTGTCATTCATAACAACATGGCTATGGGTCAAAACCCTGGACCCCTGCTTCCCTGGTTCCCCTATCATTAACCAGGCTGTTTTCCCTATAGTTTGTTGGTCATTATCCCCTGGAAAAATTCGTTGGTTAACTGCTTGACCCAGCTCGCCACATGGCGCCATGCCAAAGCCCTGACAGCTTGCTTCTGTGTTGGGTCAATACTTCAGCTAGTGCTCTTCGTGTGGCTAGAAGTGGACAAGTTGACGAACCGGTTGCAGTGGGTCAGTACCAACCATCCCAAAAATAGCGATTTCAAACCGGCCATCGGTTTTCCAAAAAATGGGCGGTTTATTGCTCTAAATGGCTAGTATGAAGGATGATAACTGGGGGTATCCCTATTCTGAGAAATCACTAAATGGGTAAGTGAGCATCCCAACAAAAATCATCTTGGTGGCTTATAGATCCCTTGCTAAAAATATGTATTTTTAGTGGTTATTAATGGTAAATCCATCATATCCCAGTTAAACACAACAAAAACCTAAGAATTCGTGGGTATAAGCCATCCAGAAAACATCTGACAAGCCTGCAACTATACCAGGAGTGCAGGTGCCTTCTTGTTGTTGGTCATTAACCACCATTATTGGTTGGTTAACTGCTTGACCCATAGCCATCTATGGGATGTGAAGCCAGGCCTGGGGTTTTGACCCACTGACGAAACAACCATGGCCATCCGCGAGCGCTCGCCGCTGCTGTGAGGCCGCGCCCAACGCCGCGAGTACCGTCGATACGCTTGGGGAACCATGGGTAATGATCGTGGACCATGCCTCAGAGATCGACCAAGTCTCGCACGTCGGCACAGGTGGCGATCAAATCTGGTTGGTTGAACCAACCCCCATGAAAAATGTGCTTGTCAACCAACTATTTGTTAATGGGGAGGACCTAAATATTTTTAGGATTAAAATGTTAGTCCCAGAATATGTTAGTCAACCAACCAACACATTTTGAGGATTCTGAGAACCTAAATGGCTTGGGGATGTAGGCATATATGGAAGATCATGGAAGTAAAGAACTGGCCAAAAAAGTCAGTACCAAGTGAATATTAATTTGACTCAAGTGCGAAAGCCTTGAAAGTTAGGATGCAATCGGGACTTTTTAGCCACACAACTGATGTATTTTGAAGTGGCGGAGATGTGAGCACTGAATGAATCCAGCAAAAATGTTTTCCGCCTTGATCATGCCACATTTGTGAAAGGCAGTGCTGATCATTGGTGTGGAAACGATGAACTGTCCACAGCTGTGAATTCGCAACAACGAGAACCGTCAACAAATCATGATGAGCGGCACTATTGATAGTTTGAATGACGTTGTTCTCTAATATTCTGTTCTTCTCTTGAGACAGACTCACAGCTGCTGCTACATGCCAAAACATACAGTTACCATTTTAAATACAGCATCATACATGACCAGTTGACCAGCACTGAACTGCACATCTTTTTTGGAGTCCCCCCTTACTTCTTCTCAAGCCAACTGAGTAGAAATGAAGAGTTTGCGTCAACTTTGCTCCACTGCTGCCAATCCATTTAAACACAGCATGTATATATTGATATTGTATGATTATAAATATGTATGTATGTAGAATACGAGGAGTTCTCAAAAATAGGGGCCCCTGATAAAAGAATGGTTGAAAACAACAATGATTCGTATTGGATGATCTGGGAATCCACCCAGCTATGAAGAAACCACCACATGGTGGCATTTTAGTCTGACCATGGGTGGTGCCAGGTAAGTCAACATGCTCGATAGGGTGGCGTTCCAACGCGGGTCAGGCCGTCAAATGTTCTAGGACAAAATGAAGCAAGATCATACAAAAAAGTCTCAAAATGTTGGTTTCTCAAAATGGAGGTACCCCCAGATCATCTAGCATTAATCATTTACCAGTAATAAACCAACTATAGCTTTGGGCTTCCCTGTTTTGAGAAACCCCAAAAATGTAAAGATGCACGTGGCACTGCCTCAACTGACCATGCTGGAGAGGAAACACCAGGGAATGTTTGACAACAATAGCGACAACAAGTCAGCACCAGCATCAGAACATGCAGCATAGCTCATGCACTGCCTGTCATATGCAAAAAGAATGACCTGGAAGTGGAAAATCCAAAATTTATGGCTAGATTTCCTAAAAAACTGGTGATCTTTAGCTACCAGGTTAGTTTGCTGCAGCTTAGACCCGGTCGAAAAATATCCAAAACATTTATAAAAGCATGGAAAAATCATTCAACATACAGCCGCTTTCCACAATGTAGGTTTCCTAAAATGGAGGGGTACCTCCAAATCATCTATATTTCACCACTGTTAGTACCAAACCGACCTTTTTAGAGGGTCCCCACTATGTTACTATATGGGTGCTTCCCAAAATCGGGGTACCCCAAATCATTCCATATTTACCATTTATAGCGACAACCCAGGCATAACTTTGGGGGGGTCCCTATTTCAAGAAACCCCTATATGGTGGTTTCTCAAAATAGGGGTACCCCAAAATCATCCACTATTAGTCATTTATAGTACTAAACAACAATTTTTTAGGGTTCCCTATTTTAAGAAACCCCTATATAAGAAACTCCCAAATAATCTCCTTCCGCCAGGTCCGATCGCCAAGCCGCGGTATTTCTTGCCCCACCAGTTCAATGGTGCCACGAAGAAGACACAGCCAAACATCCACCAAACAGTAGCAATCTGCCGATCCGCGATGGGAGGCGATGGGCGGCTGGGAGGTGTGGTATCTAAGTTGTGTACTTCTTCTGTGACAAGACATGGTGCTTTCTTACCCATAGGGATGCCCCAGTTATCATCCAGTTTATAAATCATTTATAGTGGGAAGCCAACTATTCTATTTTGGGGGTTCCCTATTTTTGAGAAACTTCCACATGTTGAGCTGGGGTTTGGGGGTAACCTTTGGACTCCAGCTTCGACACATGGAGTCTTCCATTTTCGATGGCTCGGCAACACCAACGTACGAAAACTGCCAAGGAGAAGGCTCTGAAGTGTAGGTCACCAAGCGAAACATGGAATGTATAGAGCTTATTAACCGTTGGATTCCAATTCATGCAAAGAAATAAGCTGCAAAAAAGAGCTTATCTTCAAAGTGATGACTGCGGAGAGCATTAGCAAAAGTTGTTAGAAAGTAGTCATGAAAAGAGGGAATCTTAATCTGCTAAGGTTGTACCCCACCAGGGCAAAGAACAATCATCAACATCAACATGGCTGTGGATTAATACCCCCAGCTGTTCACATCCCCTAAATGAGCAGTCGAGCGGTTGGGATGTTCACACAACCATTGGTTGGCTGGTTGATGACCCGCAACCATGTGTAGTTGGTAAATAACCTAGCCTTAATCAACTATAAGTCAATAAGGTTATCTAATGGTTGGTAATGGGTCATTAATGGTCATTTTCATGGCTAGGACCCGCAACCATGTACAGTTGGTAAATAACCATTGGTCTTATGGTTGGGTGAACATTTAAGCTGCAAATGACCTGCAAGCATGTCTAGTTGGTTACCCGCAACCTGGTCTTCTTGGTTTTTGTCCCCTCATATCCATCATCAATCATTCTGAACCATTGGTAATGAGTTCTTAACCAAGCCACAAGCACATCAATGATCATCAATGAACCCTATAATTACATACATTTACCTATATGTTTCTATGTTCTTCCATGGTTCATGGTTCCCTATGGCTCCCCATGGTTCCCTATGGTTTGCTATGGTTTCCTCTGGTTCCCTATGGTTCCCTATGGTTCCCCATGGTTCCCCATGGTTCCCTATGGTTCCCTCTGGTTCCCCATGGTTCCCTATGGTTCCCTCTGGTTCCCTATGGTTCCCTATGGTTCCCGCATCCATGACCCCCAAGCGCCACCGGTCGCGCCTCCATACGGAAGTACTCCTGCAGCTCGGCTGTGGTCACTTGACGCTGTGGACGTCGTTGTTTCAGGCGATTCCACAGGGCCAACTTCATCACCTACGCAGCGATCACTGGTGCTCTCCCGGAGTAAGCCAGTAGATCTATGTAACAACTAGTTAACATAATGGCTATATATTTGATATAATGGATGATAATGGCTAGAATAGTTGTTAATACAATGGTTGATGAAATGGCTAATTCACATTGCTGATATAATTGTTGATGCTATAGTTACGGGCAAATACCCCGGTTTGCCCGCGCCTCCGTCGTCAGCGTCTTGGAACGTCAAAAAACTTTGGTTTTTACGGGACAAAATGCACATGTGTGACACTAAGCGTATCTTGACGGCAAGCGCAGGTCCTTGACCTGTGTTTTGCTTGCATTCTGGAGACATACAACCCTAAAACCCTAAAACCATAAACCCTAAAAAGCTAAACCGTAAAGCCAAAAACCTAAAAACCTTTGAGAAAAACGATAAAACCTTGAAACCATAAACCCTAAAACCCTAAAACTATAAACCATAAACCATTGCGCGCATGCGCGTATAGCTACTATTCCAATCGTCTGAACAAATTGGCCAATTGGCCAAGAACTACGCGTAGATATTGGTAACAATTACTATAATGTAAGTATCGATCGCCAATATATTGTTGGTACAGCTATAGATGATAGTAATATAATCTAGTCTCTATATTGTTGAATCATGTTGATACTACGATGAAATGACTTTCTCGACAACACTTTTGATCAACGATCGTAGTAGACTCAACATTGCTGAAGTTGTGCACATATACATCTTGACCCTCAATGACCCTTTATTTCTGGGATTGATACCCATTATTTTGGGATTTCACCCATTTTTATGCAGTGCTATACTATGCAATTACCCCATAGAAATTAGATTTTCCCTATTATTGCATACTGTATCCACCATTTTAATTCAGGGTCAAGGTGCAGTATGCACTGCTATGGCTGCCCCCTGGGACCCTCACCTCACCATTCTCTGGGCCGTGAATGCCGCTGCCGCGGAGGATCCAGTCCTGCGAGAGCGAGCCCAGGCTGTCACAAGTTGTGGATGATTGTCCCAGGCATAGGCGATGCGTTGAGTCCAGGTCCAGCTGCATATGGATTAGAAGTCTAAGGGTTTTATACGGGTTATAAGCCAAGGTTTACTCCTGGTGTAACAAAATATTTGGTGGCTTCTCAAAAGAGGGAGCTCCAAAAATGAATCGTTTACTATGAATGATTGATGTTTGATGATTTCGGGGGTCCCCTATTTTGAGAATATGTTCCTTGCACACTTTTTTCACGATGTCGAATGGAGGCAGCATCAGGGAAATGAACATGTTTTGGAGGATATCAACTTTGATAGGATGAACGTACCTCAACTAACTAAATATCCTCGGTATTCATGCCTCAAATGGTTCATCTTCTCAAAGTATCAACTACATATCTGGATGCCATGAATGAACATCCCTCAAGTGGTTATAGGTCAATATTAACCAACCAATAATGGAGGTGAATAACCACCAATCATATGACAAACAGCCGTTCATGATAGGGGAACCAGGCAAACTAAGGGTCAACTGACCCACAGCCAGGTGTTCCTGAAAATCGGGGTATCCCCAAATCATCCAGCCTATTAACATTGATATATGAGCCATTTATAGTAATAGACATCCCTCAACTGGGAAATCCAGAAACATCTGCGCTATTCACCTATGATAAAGTATAGATAATACAGGAATCATAATGGTTGATTAACCATAACCATTGATTCAGTTGAATCAACTATTCATATCAACCATTCTGTCCTATATGGCTGTGGGTCAAAACCCCATACCCCTGGTTCCCCATCATTAACCATTGTTTTCCCTATGAAATTGTTGGTGGTTATCCCCCACAAGTTGGTCAATTAATATTGACCCATAGCCATAAATAGGGGTACCCCCAAATCATCCATTAGTAGTCATTTATTATTAATAAACCAACCATTTTTTGGGTACCCCTATTCTGAGAAACCACCAAATATTTTGTTACACCAGGGGTAAACCTTAGGGTATAACCCATAGCCATATGGTGAATGGATCTCCAAGATTAACTATAACATTTTCGTATGCTTCGCTGACCCTCCCTGCAGCTCCGTCCTTGGGGACCGGTGTTCGTGCTGCATAGCTCACAGGTCCCAAGGCTTTGCCCATGGTGGGCGGAATCATCTGAGCATCCAGGGGTCGATCGTCACTGCAGGATCTGTGGTTCACATGACCGATGTTGATAACGATTAATATGAATGATTAATGATTCAATAATGATTAACAATGATTATAGTTCATAACTGCTACTAATGATTATACAATAGTAATAATTATCAAGATGAATGATTAATGATTGATAATTAATGCTGATTAACAGTTTCCAACAATTAATAGTGATTAATAGTTTCTATAATCAATAGTGATAATCACGATTATATAATAGTTCTTAGTAATGATTAGTAAATAACTGTTGATCAATAACGTTAATCAGTGGGTGGGTGGGAAGGAAACAATCTTCTTCATGTTCAAATCTCCAAGATGTATTCAAAATGCCAATCTCCACATGTTGGCTCCAAGATTCAGCGAAACAGCTGATTTCAGGTGATGACCTGTCTCCTGTTTCACATGTCATCGTCGTAACGCGTGGCCGTTACCGGGGCATCGTGGTTTTAACGGCACAGGGCCAAGCCGCACCACGCCCCGACGTGCCTCCCAACATCCAACGTACTGCTTGTCACCTGGTGAACGCTGGAGGTGTAGCTCTGCGTCCATTGGGAAATGTGTTGTGCCATCCCGATCCATGGAGTGATTTCCACGGGGAAATCTTGTGATCTGGATATTTTTCACAGTGGACAAATGGATTGGACAAATGGATTGGGATACTCATTCAACAGATTGTGAGTTCTTCACTTTACAATCGGCTGTGATTAAAGCGGCTGTGCTTGAAGAGGCTAGCTGAAGAAACGAGAAGCACCAGACAGCTAATTTTGAAAACAAAGCACGTCAAGTGAATTCAAATGATTCAAAGGTCTGTCGAGCTCTTGAGGAGATTGCATCATGTTTTTGCATTTCAATCAAGGAATCAAGTCATCTCAATCATGTGCTGAACTGCCCAAAGCTACAAGAGTTTGCCAAATTTTACTCCCGAACTTGGATGATCACTCACCAGTTTCTTGCAAACCTTCCGGGGTGTAATAAACCTCGTGTTTCCCTGTGAACTCCCTTACTCTCCGGCAAACTAACCGATCGAAGTGGAAAATCCACCTTTTTTATAGCAAGTCTTCCTATTAAAACAGGTGATTCTACGTGATTAATCCAGAAGTTACGGCTGATCTTCCTATCAAAACCGGCGACTTTACCTTCCAGTTGAGTTTGCCAGGGTCCCGTCGTGTGCATTGGTCCAATCCCTTGGGACTTCTCAGCCACCTGCTGCATAGATGTGCTTGAAGCGCACCGCGGAACGACGGAGCAGCCCCATCTCAAGTGAGAGGTTCTCCACGATTTGAACCACGAAAGGGTGCGCTGGCGCAACGAGATCGTTCATGGATATTCTTAGCTGGCAATCCTGAGAAGATAGCCATTCACCATCACAATTGATTCATTATGGTCATAGTTGGTCACACTTGGGGATTTCCTCTCACTTCAATTCACCGCGAAGATCGAGAGGTTTGCCAGCAAAATCAAACAGCAATCAAATGCGGTCATAGAACTGCTGAAGACATGAACCACACGAGAATAATTGCAGTATTGTTTCGATAAACAGGACAATGCCAGCAAACATGGTCTTGTCAACGAAAACTGATGTAGTAAATCTGGCACAACTGGAGATACAGTAGATCCATGCAGCCACAAGGTCCAGCAAAGGCCTGCTGGGGTTGCAGCCGGAGGTTATGCTTCCCTCATCAAAAAAACAGAGCATCGGAGTCAGCATAAACTTCATGAACTCTATCCAGATTAGGAATTGCACAATATATTGATTCGATTCTTAGTTTTCGAATTCATTAAAACATCATGAGCAACAGGAGCGGAATCTCAATAGTCATTCATACTAGAAGTTGTCTTTCTGAAGCCTGCGACAGAGCTTTCGTTCTGGTATGTAAGAGATTCAGGATCATGTGAGATGCAACCTAATGAGCTTTAAACTTTAAACTGACCCAATCTTGCCATAAACATATTGGTGGTTTCAACCCCTATGAAAAATATTAGTCAAACAACAATTTGTCAATAATTACGAGGGAAAATAAAACATGTGGATTCAAACTACCACCCAAATAAATGGCTTCTGTTTTCCCATCAAAGCTATGGGTTCATGATCTCGTTACCATGAAGCTCCTACAGACTCCATGGATGTCCACAGCAGCTTCAAGCACTGCTGTACTGAAATGCCAAAACGATGGAGGAACAGGGCTTCATGATGCTTCATGCATAGCTGGATAAGGCGTTGCAATATAGATTTGTAACTGGTTGGTGGTTTGAACCCCTTATGAAAAATATGCTTGTCAACCAACCATTTGCCAATAATAGGGAAAATAAAAGAGTGAATCAAACCACCAACCAAATAGTGTTTCATGACGAGGGCTTTGTCAACATCCGAAGTGGGCTGTTCTAATAGTGGCTATCAAACTCCAGTCACGGCAAAGCACTACCTCTGACTCTCCAAGTTGAAGCGGCAGTTGTGCACCTGCTAAAACCATCTAAAACCCATCCTCAAATGAATTACACCATTCGTAGGATCATACGGGTGTTTCTCTAAATAGGGAAACCCCCAAATCATCCCAGATGAATCACTTACAGTACTAAACCAAACATTTTTTGGGTTCCCTATTTTGAGAAACCACCATATATGTAGATTAAATCATGGTTAAATAGCGAACCGTAACCACCTTATAACGTACCGTGGGTACTAGTATCCTATGACTTGAGAAACCCCATCCTTCCATTCGCACAGCACTCCATGCGCTACAAGGCTTCCATGTTTCGACAAAAACCGAGATCAGCGTGAAGACTTTGTTGCACGCGATGTCGGGATGTGATAAGCATGGCATTTTGCGGGATGGCTCTAGGACTCTGGCACCAGACTTGGTATGATTTGTCCAGTCTTGTTCCAAGAGGATTTTCCAAAATATTCCAAGTGGAACCGCTCAAGATATTCTATAAGATTCCAAGATATTCCAAGAAATTCCACCTGGAATATGTAGATATTTCCAACCAATTTGATCACAGGGTCAAATATCAATGATGCAATTCCAAGATCCAGGATCGAAATCAGATTCCAAGCACTGCTCACGATCGTCCCAGTTGTTGCTCCAGCAATTTCTCGATCTGCATTTGCTCAGCCTGGGGAAGCCGCTAACCCGCAGCTCGTCAGGGCATGGTTTCCGCATGGTTTCCATCCGCCACGGGGAGTGACTTTGTGACATGGATCCTGCTTGGTTCACGAAAATGTTTCGAAACATCGAAGTGGAACCAGGAAGAATCAGCAGG
>VSDK01020365.1:361241-378387 GCA_009767595.1 Symbiodinium kawagutii
GCAGGAAAACTGAACATTTTGTCAGCAAACGCAAACCCCACATCGAGATCAACGAAATAAGAAAACAAAGAAATAGAATACTAAACAATAGACATCAAAAAACGCAAATACAGAGGCACACATGATCACACCTTCGTGCACGTCGGATAGTCCATATTCACTGGGCAGTTTCATAATCTACAAAATATAGATTCAAAGTTTGCAGCATTTCTTCAAATCCTCAAAAGAAATGCCTAAGTTGCGTAAATCATCATTCTGCCTTTGCCTCATTTCAGCTTCGATTCGTACTTCAATCTAATCAATCTCTGTAATGATACGTTGAGCTAATTTGCTTTGTCTTCGAGTATCTAAGTAAACCTAGAGATGCAAACCCACAAACCGAGTAAGAAAAGGTAAACAAAGTAGATGATAAACAAGGTAGATGATAGATGTAATAGTGCATTTCCCTATTGGTGACTTAGGATTTCAAGCGCAAACATTGCAGGGGTAACCAGCTCGCTGGTTTGACCCATCGGCGACCAAGGAGCAAGGCCGTGAAGGCCGTGGCTGGAAGCAAAGCTGTTCGGGACTGGCCTTGCATCGCACAACTTCGACTGATTCATCACAAATAAAGGGTCATTTGGTGGTTTCTCAAAATAGGGAGCCTGAGACTTGTCAACTTGCCACTTCAGGTTCTCATGCTGACCGACTTCACGCCGCATCGCTGCATTGTGCTCGAGGTGCGAGGGGCCCCTCTTTTGCGCCTTGACGCGCCATAGCAATGGCTCGCTGACCGCTGTGGTCAAAACATTGTCGCGCTCTGTGCGCGTTGGCTGCTGTGTGTGAGAAAGGTTGATATCATAGATATCCACTGGGAAAACAAACCAATCGTGCTGAGCCCGATACCCCACTGCTCCGCTGCATTGGTAGCGGAGCGAAAGCTCCAGCTCCTTTGGTGAAGTGGCCGCCACGCTGCCTGACGGCACCAGTGGCTTTTGGCCGAGATTGTCTTTTTGGACTACCAGGTGAGACGACCTGGTCCTTTTCTTCGACGTCAAGATGAGTGACAAGGAACACCATGTTCCGACCTGGGATGGTTCCGCCCAGTCATGGCGGAAATACACGAGAGAAGTCAGCTGGTATGTGAGAGCAACTCAGGTCAACCGCCGCCGCTATTGTGCGACAAAGCTGGTTGGGCGTTTGACAGGCCCTGCTCGGTTGCTGGCGATGTCTTGGACCTCCGTCGACTTCGACAAGGTTGGTGGAGTCAGGGAATACCTGCAGCGTCTGGCCAGCAGTCCGCTGGTCAGGCAGTCTCTGCCGAATGCTGCTGCGATCTGTACGCAGTACTTCAGCTTTCGTCGTCGTCAAGGAGAGCAGATGAATAGCTTCTTGGTGAGGGAAGCATTGGGCTTCAGTGAATTCGTGGAAGCACTCATCCGCCTCTATGATGAGAAGATGGGCATCAAGCAGAGCGAGAAGGGATTCGATCTTCCTAGTGATGAGGAAGAATGGAACTGGTGGTATGATGCTCACCCGGATGGCTATGATGAAGAAGATGATGCCGCTGGTGAACCCCGACTGGATCCTCGAGAAGGAGCTCACCAGCCAGCTGCATCACCAGCTGCAGCTGCCAGTCTTGCTGGCAGCATCTATGCTCGTGCTTCACCTGCTTCGGGTGGAAGCCAACTCGGTGCTGCGGATGTGCCGCCCCCTGGATTCGAGTCCCCCGTGAATGAGATGACCCTGCAGGATTCCTTTGTCCTTGGAGTTCTACGAGGGTTTTGCCTTCTGAAGGCGGCATGCCTCAACCAAGATGAGATGCGTGACATCATCGCCACGACCAAGGGCTCACTGGAGTTTGATGTGGTGGTTCAAGCCTTGACCACCTTGTGGGATGATCAGTTGCTGGGCAACCGTGGAAATGCCTTCCTTGCCAATAACTTCTTGGATGCTCAGGCTGCTATGGATCCCGATGATGAGTGGTGGTCCCAGTTCTTCACGGGCTGGGAAGATGATGACTGGTGGGGTGATGATGGGGAATGGAACTATCACATGGACGAGGACTATGACCCGAATGCTGCACCTTCGGATGAGGCAGCGCCTCCTCCGGCTGATGAAGCAGTCCATGCTGCTTTAGCTGATGCTCAAGCTGCTGAACGTGTAGCTGAAGGGCTTGCGATGGAAGCCACCAGGACTTGGACAGAAGCACAGAAAGCTACCCAGGCTCTCCGTAAGGATCGTGGCTTCAATGGTAGCGGTTCACTATCTCATGGTAATCGTCCTGTTCAATGTCATCGATGCGGTGGTCCCCATTTTGCTAACGTATGTCCTGACCGTCACCATCCTTCCATGTTCAAGGGTAAGCATCGTGGTTATGGGAAACCAACCTATGGTAACTACATGATGGACCCCACCTATGACCAGTACTTCATCGGGAAGGGCAAGAGCTTCTCCAAGGGTAAGAAGGGCAAGGGTGTTCATTGGGCTGATCTCCAAGCTTCGTTGAAGGGCAAATCCAAGAACAAGATGACTTCCAAGTGGTCCAATCGTCCCCCGGTCAACGTGTACAACTCTGAGATGTTTGGTTATGGTCTGGATTTAGAACCAACCATGGCTGCTTTTTCCTCAACCAGCTCGACCCTGAAACCTGGTCAAGCTTTGATTGATTGTGGTGCCACAGCATCTGCTGGGCCTGAAGAGTCAGTCAAGGGACTGATTCGTGCAGTGCTCAACCAGGACAAGGGAGCCGCAATCACCGTGGAACAGTATATGCGGCCGTACTTCCGCTTTGGCAATGGGAAGTGGGGAAGAGCACTGTATCGGGTGACCATTTCATCAGTGGCTAGTGGTACCAAGAGGGCTTTCAGCATTTATGCTCTACCTGATCCACCCGATCTTCATCATCCAGGGTTTGATCGCAACACGTTGGTTCCAATCTTGTTGGGTATGGATCATTTGGGAGGACCACAAACGGCTATGGTGATCGATTTTTCCACGGGACTTGCCATGGATTCACATGAACCTCATCCAGAACCATATCAACTACACTGCAATGCCAAGGGTCACTACATATGTGATGTTGTGTTTTTCCTCACGAAGGGTGTCACATGTCTCGAAGGGCATTCATCAGTGCATGTGATTTCTGAACCGCCATCAACTTCCAGTGCATCACTTCATGTTCTTGAATTTCATCCAGCTGAGTTTTATGATCTTGCAGTGCACGATGTTGATGTTTCAGATGACATGAAGATGCAGTCAGTTGCCAGACTTCGCAAACTTCACCATGCATCTCGACACAGACATGAACATGATGACATGGTAGCAACTACGGCTCCGATGGGCCAATCAGCTGCGTCTCGCATTTCCAATTCGCAACTGTCCTCTTCTCGACCTCGTTCAACCACAGGCCATGGCGACTCCATTGCGCCACGTGACCACTTCAGAGGAGACGGACATCGTGGGTGCCCTCGTGAAGGCAACTCCGACCAAGAAGCCAGTGCAGCCCCTCGATCAGGCTCGAACCGTCGGGTACGATTTGAGGGATCCGAGAGCCGGCAACGTGTGGCCTTGCTTCCAGAATCATGTGCCGGACACACCCAAGCTGAATGCCCATGCACAGTGGGTCCACTGTGCAGTGTGCAACCTGCGCTTGGAGTACACACCAAGAGTGGGATCCACCGGCCAGGGTGCCAAGTTGGACCAGCCCTCCATGATCGAGAAGATGCTGACCCAACTTCGACCGCTGATGGGAGACACAAAGCCATCAGCAACGATATGCCTGCATATGCTGAAGAAGATCGAGGCCGAGGAAGTCTTGATGACTGCCATCGACACCGCCAAGAAAGGGATGTCAGCCAAGACTCCGAGAACCAAGGTCAAGACAACCACGGCCTCTCCGAAAGCTTCACCAGCGAAGTCTTCAGCTGCAAGTTGGGATGTCGTGGAACCTGCCAGCACCGACATCGAGAACTACCTGACCGAAGAGGAAAGAAACGAACTGGCTGCTCTGATTCAACGGCGTCGAACCACCCCCGTTCCGGAAGTGGAGCAGGCCGAGGAGATGAACTGAAAGCTGTGTCTCACAGCTTGGCAGCCAAGGTGATGCTGTTCGCTGCCACTATGACAGCTTCTATGACGACATCCATCAACGACCTCACGAATGATCAACGGGATGGACTTTGGGAGATTGCATGTGCTCCCCATTCCTGGCTGTCACTATGTGCTGAACAACATGGACTACATCCTCGGCGGATCAACCTTCACTCTGGCTTTGACCTCTACAAGGACGGCTCGTGGTCTGCTTTGACCACCCTTCGCAGGAAGCATCGTCCTAAGAGGTTGTGGTTTTCATTGCCTTGTACCAAGTGGTGCTCATGGGTGAGTGTCAACTACAACACCCCCGAGAAGAAGGAGCTGCTGGAACGTGATCGCAGGAAGGAACGAAGGATGATGAAGCATGCCACCGACTTCATCAAGGAGTCCATCGAAGAGGACGAGGAGATCAAGATCTACTGGGAGTGGGTTTTTCCCTGCTTCGGATGGAAGCAGAAACCCATGCTGGACCTCAACCAGTTCATGGAGGAGTTCGGGCAACCATGGCTTGACTGCCGTATTGATGGATGCACCTTTGACATGAAGGACCGCTTCGGCCAGTTCCTTCGCAAGAAGTGGTGCATTCGTACCAACGACGAGCTCTTTCACAAGCAGTTCAGAGCCAAAGTTTGCCGACAAGATCACTCCCATGGATTGATCGAAGGTCAAGAGACTGCTCGTTCAGCATACTATCCTTGGAAGATGGTGGAAAGCTTGTGCCGCTTTTGGGCTTCTCAGGTGACCAATCGTCAACTTCGAGCAGTCTATGCCAAGCATGATCTTTGCATGTTCGAGGAGGATGAGCTCTACGCACTGGCTGGCGAATCTTCAGCAGGTCCTGGGCAGGCCTCTGGAGATGCTCTGGGTCCTGAGCAGGCCCCCTCCTCAGCAGTGCGAGGTCTTGAGCAGGCCTCTCGGTCTTCTTCGTCTTCCCGCGCTGGCCCTGTGCAGGCCCTTGGTGCTTCACACCCTGAGCAGGTGTCTCCCGATGATGCCGTTGCACTACATCCTGATCTACTTCCTGGTGATCCGTCTGATCCTGCGTTGGTGCCTCCATCTCAAGAAGAAGCTGACCGTTGGAATGCTCGCATTGCTCACTTCCACAAAGCTGCTGGACACCCAACTGCTCGCAATCTTGCTCGCATTGTTCGGGATGCCAGAATGGACAAGTGGAAGATCAAAGCAGTGCTGGACTACAAGTGCCCAACATGCGCAGCGCTCAAGGGTGGTGGTACCAGTAGTGGCAACATTCCCCCAGCTGCTACACATGCTCAGTTTGCACCTTGGCAAGCTGTGGGCATGGATGTCTCTGAATGGATCATTCCCAACAATGGTCCCAGGAAGAAGTTGAAGTTCCTCCTCATGCAGGACATGGCCACTCGACTTCGTGTTGTAGTCCCCCTGATGGAACCCTATGACCTCCAAACCATGAAGACCGAGACCGCTGAACAGGTCATTGATGCCTTCACCCGAAGTTGGTTGGGACACTATCCCAAGCCTATGCATGTCATCACTGACAACGCCAACACGATGAATGGTGAGAAGTTTTCTGCGTACTGTCGAAGTGTTGGTATCGACATGACGTCATCAGCCGAGAAGGAGAGCTGGGCACATGGCCTTGTGGAGCACACGATGAAGGACATCAAGTTCACGGCCAGTGCGATCCAGATGGAATGTCTGGATCAAGCCCCTGAAGTCACCCTGACTTTGGCAGCAGCAGCTCTCAACTCCACCGAGTACGTGGCTGGCTACACTTCGCATCAGTGGTGCTTTGGCAAGGACTATACTGTCAGTGATGAAGATGCCAGAACCTTTGGTAGCATGACCACGGGTGAGGCATACTCCAACTTGGTTGCTGCCCGACAGAAAGCTCAAGATGTTGCTCTTCGAACCCGTGCTCAACGAGTTCTCACTCGACTTGGCAACAGCAAGGTGCGGCAGCCTCTTCGATCATTTCAAGTCACTGACTTGGTCAAGGTTTGGAGGAAAGTCCTTCCAATGGATCATCACAAGGGTCCTCGTGGCGGTACTCAGAAAGCAAGTCGACCAGGCTGGTATGGGCCAGGAAGAGTTATCTTCTCTGAGATCCTTCCTCACCAAGAACCAGGTGATGAAAGACGCCACATTGTTTGGGTGCTGATCTCAGGTCGACTTTGGCGTTGCAGCCCCCACTCAGTGCGACCGGTGACCCCAACGGAACGGTTCCACTATGAGTGCAATGGTGGAGAAGATCCAACGACTTGGAAGAGCCTCACCGATCTCATTCCCAACCGTGAGTACCTGGACATCACCGATGAAGCTCCAGGAGAACAAGAGATCGAGACTCCCTTGTTGCCCAGCAAGCCCGACCAGACAACCTTGATCCCCATTCGTCGCGCCGTGGGCAAAACCACCGTTGGACCTGAAGGATTTCGTCGACATGCTGTATACCTGCCGACCTTTCAGAACCTCGTCCCTTGAAGGTGCCTCGACTTGATGATCAGGGCAACCCCATGGAAGATGATCCGGAAGATGTCAACATCTATGATGATGTTCCAGAACTGGATGACCTGGATGACTACTCTCCGGCCACTCCTGTTCCTACTCCAGATGGAGAAGAAGACAAGGAAGCTAAGGTCACTCAGCTTGAACCTGCTGGTGCCCTTCGCCGAGAGTATGACATCAAATGGGTGGAGCAGCTTGCAGCCGAAGCTGCAGAAGAACCTTCGGCCTTTGACCTCCATCAAGCCTTCATGGAGTGTGAGGACTGTCTGGAGTTCATTTTCAACTTGGACTTCAACTCGAACAAGCAGAAGAAGATGTTCGAGAGGAACCCTGTGGCCTACCTCGTGAAGAAAGCTGCGAATGCCGAGGTATCACTTCAGAAGCTCTCTCCAGCTCATCGAGAACTTTTCCACAGAGCCAAGATGAAGGAAGTTTCATCATTCTTGAAGAATGAAGCTGTGAGACGATGCTTGGATGATGAAGAGATCAAGCAGGCATATGGTTCCAAGAGGATCGTGAAGGCCCGATGGGTCCTTACTTGGAAGGCAGTTCCTCCTGATGAGCGTGATGAGGCATTGAAGGAAGTTCAAACCAATCCTTCAACCACATTGACATCATGTGGGAGCAAGAAGGCCAAGGCACGGATCGTGCTACTGGGCTTCCAACACCCATCATTGTTGGACCCCACTTTCAAAACAGCATCGCCAGTTCAGTCGATGATTGGACGCAATGTGCTGTATGTGCTCTCCACCTACCATCAGTGGGCACTGAATGGCCTTGACCTCGCCACGGCCTTTCTTCAAACTCAACCAACTGAGGCTGATCAGGAGCTTTGGACTACTGGCGTTGAAGAATTGCGTCAGGCCTTGAATGTTGGCTCTGAGGGCATTCTTCGGATCCTGAAGAACATTTATGGATCCACCACTGCTCCTCGAGGTCTATGGCTCGATCTTCATAAGACCCTGGTGTCGCTTGGTGGAATTCCTGTGCTTGGGGAACGTTGCCTTTGGATGTGGCTTTCTTCAACCGAGAAAGACAGCACAGGGAAATACCCAAGGCTTTTGGGAGCTATGGGAGGCCATGTGGATGACTTCCATTGTGTTGGAGATGACTCCTCCACTGAATGGCAAACCATCAAGCAGAAGATTTTGTCAGCCTACCAATGGGGCACCATCAAGAAAGATGCCTATCGTCATGCTGGAACTGATGTTCGCACCACCAACTTAGGTGATGGTCTCTTTGGCATTGAGGTTGACCAAGATGCCTACATCGAGACACTCGGTGATGTGGACATCCCTGCTGATCGTCTACGGCAACATGGTGCATTGACTCCTTCTGAAGTTGGTGCCTGCAGAACGGCACTTGGTGGACTACAGTGGCTGGCGATTCAGTCACAGCCGCAGCTATGTGCTAGGTGCAATCTTCTACTCACTGAAGTTGTCACCAACGGCACTTTGGACACCGCGAAGGAGATCCAATCGATGATCTATGAGGTTCGCAAAGAATCCTTCAAGCTGAAGTTCTTTCCGTTGCCAACTGCAACCCATTGGTCAGATGTTCACTTCATTTCCATGGGTGACCAGGCACACAACAACCGTCCCAAAGGCGATTCAACAGGTGGACTGCTGACCTTGGCCGCAGGACCTGAGTGCAAATCAGGTCAAGTCTGCAGCATGATGCTCTTGAGTTGGCGGACTTGGAAACTCAAGAGAAAGGCCATTGGCAGCAATGATGCTGAGGTTCAATCCATCCTGGAGGCTGAGGACCAGAACTTCCGCATCCGCCTCTTATGGGCTGAGCTGCATGGTGTGGGTGCTGTGAAATCCTCACCTCGCACCGACCTGGTGGATGTGGCCGAATCCCGTGCGCTGGTTGTTCCTGGAATCTTGTGCACTGATTCCAAGGGAGGATTCGATGCTGTGGAGATCAATGAGTCACCTTTGCTTGGACTATCCAACATGAGAGCTGCCCTCCAAGCATTTCAACTCCGTGATAACCTATCACGTGTTGGCTGCTCTCTCCGTTGGCTTGCATCCGACTATGACTTGGCCGATGCCATGACCAAGAAGAAGTCAGACAGCCGAGTGAGCTTGCTTCGTTTTCTCACCACTTGGAAGTGGTGCATTGCCTATGACCCCCAGTTCATCTCTGCGAAGAAGAACAAGAAAGCAGGTCGCTCCGCTATCCAACGTATGGATGACTCCTTGGGTGACAACAGCAATGAGCAGTTGCTTCAGCATGTGGCTTTTGCAATCAGTGCTGGACTTCACCTTCCAGCTGCCCCTCATCTTGACGGAGATGTTTTTGCAGGTCTCGCAATCGATGCCTGTGAATTTTCGAGGCCTCTCCATTCGAGCACTCGAACCTGATCTTTCCTTTTGCCCTGGTGAGACTTGTCAACTTGCCACTTCAGGTTCTCATGCTGACCGACTTCACGCCGCATCGCTGCATTGTGCTCGAGGTGCGAGGGGCCCCTCTTTTCCGCCTTGACGCGCCATAGCAATGGCTCGCTGACCGCTGTGGTCAAAACATTGTCGCGCTCTGTGCGCGTTGGCTGCTGTGTGTGAGAAAGGTTGATATCATAGATATCCACTGGGAAAACAAACCAATCGTGCTGAGCCCGATACCCCACTGCTCCGCTGCAGAGCCCCAAAAATGGCTGGTTTAGTACTATAAATGACTAATAGTGGATGATTTTGGGGTACCCCTATTTTGAGAAACACCCATTTTGTAAAACTGAGTACGACCACAAAGCAAACAACAACAACAACAACAACAACAACAACAACAACAACAACAACAACAACAACATATCAAAGTTTGCTTCTAGTGATGCAGGACCAATTGTTGTTGATAGAATTATGATTAGTTATGCATGTGCTGATGTGATTTAATAATTTCTGATGCTTGCGTCTTGCACCGCACGTATATGGAATGGAACAACACTTACTGTACCAATGGCGATGCTTCTATGGCTTGATCTGCACACGAATTGTTCATCCATTGATCCGTGCACCGGGCATGGACCGAGCATGAATCATGCACACAAACCCAAGAGCGTCAAAACAAAATGTTTTTTCAAGGCTGTGACAGAAAGTGGGGCCCCTGGTTTTGAAAATGGGATGGGCAAAATGCCGACTCCTACCGGGATTTGCCTCCAGATTTGCTGGAAACCCCTGGGTTCCCAAATATTTCCGGCGTTGGGAAGGCCTAGCCAACAGGGCCAGCATGTGGCAACGGTGTCGCCAGGCAAGCATTTTACCTGCTGATGTTTCCAAAAATTTCTGGATATAAATGATGCTGAAGAAGGCGGCTGTTGCTCATAGTGATGGTGATGACGGCAAACCATATGTGTAGGTGATGGTGATGTGCTAGTGATGGTGATGATGGTGATGATGGTGATGATGGTGATGATGGTGATGATGGTGATGATTGTCCAAAACATCTGTTGGCAATTTGGCTGTGGGTCAAAACCTTGTACCCCTGGTTCACCATTGTTTTCCTTATTATTGGTTGGTCATTATCCCCCATTATTGGTTGGTTAATATTGACCCATAGCCTGTTGACAATTTCATCCGCAATTTTGGTTGCCACGGCACGGCACTGGTCTTCTCCTTTGCTCCTGCGGTGTCGGTTGACCATGTGCAGTAGCGTACTACAAACTGGTCGGTGGTTGAACCACCCCTAGGAAAAATATGCTGGTCAACCAACCATTTGTCAATCATTACTAGGGAAAATAAAAATGTTTGAAAACACCAACCAGTTTACTTTGTCAAGAGGCCTACTCGCTGAGGACTAGAAATGATTTGGGGTACGGTACCTCCACTTCTGGATATCTTGAATTCTTCATCCGTCTTTATTTGCGGAGATGTGGTTGTGACCGGCAGTAGTGTTAAGAAGAAGCTTGGTTGCCTACTCAAAAGAACTACCTGCAACGCCAAAGTGTCCACAAAATCATGGCGACTAAATATTTCGTGGCGATTTTGTGGTATTCAAAGATAATCGTGGGTACTGGAAACAAAGGTGGCGACTTTCACCAAAACATGGCGACTTTGGGGTTCAGGGTGCTTTCACTAAAACATGGCGACTTTAGGATCCAGTGTATCCAGCATATTATGCACCGTTAGTTTTCGCAATTGCGTTGCAATCACCCCGGGGCAATTGCATGAAACATTTCGTCGGTAAGATAGCTTAACCCTCTATCCAGGGTTCGGCAGCCCTTGGCCGCCAACATGTCTAAATTTCTAAATTGAGCGTTGAAGCAGGCTGCGAGCAGGAAAAATAACAGACCCCCCCCCCCCTCAACCAAAAAAAATACGGGTAGATACGCTACTTTTTCACCAAAAACTTGGTATTTTTTCACTCTTCTACGGGTTTACAAAATCTAATTATTTTTGCCTAAACACACGCAAATACTGTCAGGTCACAAAAATGATGCAAAAGTGACACGAAGTAACACAAACGGTGACACCACCACTGGCACAAAAGTGATACAGAAGCGATACACATGCTTTACACAAGTGCAGCTAAGGTGATACAAAAGTAAGTGAAACAAAAGAAACAAACATTATACAAAAGGACACAAAAGTGATACAAAAGTGACACAAAAGTGACACAAAAGTGATACAGAAGGGATACAAATGCTTTACACAACTGCAGCAAAAGTGATACAAAAGTAAGTGAAACAAAAGAAACAAAAATTATACAAAAGGACACAAGAGTGATACAAAAGTGACACAACAGTGATACAAAAGCGAACAGTGATACAAAAGCGATGCAAAAGTGACACAAAAGTGACACAAAAGTGATACAGAAGGGATACAAATGCTTTACACAACTGCAGCAAAAGTGATACAAAAGTAAGTGAAACAAAAGAAACAAAAATTATACAAAAGGACACAAGAGTGATACAAAAGTGACACAACAGTGATACAAAAGCGAACAGTGAAACAAAAGCGATGCAAAAGTGACACAAAAGTGACACAAAAGTGATACAGAAGGGATACAAATGCTTTACACAACTGCAGCAAAAGTGATACAAAAGTAAGTGAAACAAAAGAAACAAAAATTATACAAAAGGACACAAGAGTGATACAAAAGTGACACAACAGTGATACAAAAGCGAACAGTGAAACAAAAGCGATGCAAAAGTGACACAAAAGTGACACAAAAGTGATACAAAAGCGATACAAAAGTGATACAAAAGTGATACAAATGCTTTATACAAGTGCAGGAAAAGTGATGCACAAGTGATACAAAAGTGACACAAAAAAATTACAAAAGGACACAAAAGTGATTCAAAAGTGACACAAAAGTGATACAAAAGTGACACATAAGCGATATGGAACGGTAGAAAGGCGTTGAAAACCACAAACAAAGAACATGAATTGAGAATGAGGTGTCGCATCACTTTTGCTCATGGTTCTCCGCATGAACCATTGCGAACATTTCAGGTCGAATGGCAGGGTAGCTGTGGACATGCTTTGGTGCGGCACAGTAAGCAAAATCACCAATTCCATTGGGCCGGACATTAAGGAAAACCATTGTTTCTCTCTTGCCAATCTCCACAGATATACCACAGATATCTGGACATTTATGTTTCATGCACCTTTGTGGCAATTGCGTTACACAAATTCACTGGTTGCGCGCCATATTTCATGGCGACTTTCAGCAGTAGCCAGTTTTTTATGGCGACCAGGTTTTCCAGGTAACCTCTGAATCCCCTACTATCATGGCAAAAAGACCCCTAATCAGGATGACACAACATTTACAAAACTCGATCCAGCGTTGTCCTCAAAATTCAGGGTACCGATCATTGCTTATCTGGTTGGTGGTCGAACCACCCCTATGAAACATATAAGTCAACCAACCATTTGTTAACGATCGCATTTGGGCAAATAGTAAATTTGCGAATCAAAGCACCAACCAGTAGTTGTTTAACGATAAGTGTGCTGATGATTATCCCCTATCTGTCTGTCTGTTTGTCTGTTTGTCAAGCCCTGCGCCGCGCGGGGCGTGGGCAGCTCTAATTCAAAATGCACAAACATGCAAACTTAAAAAGGCATTGCGCTACAAGCTGCCTGACTGGCCCGCAATTGATTCATTGGTTCAAAACCAGTTGGCGCCACTGCTTCTCATTCTGGGCAAAAAATACCAAATTGTCAACACTAGCTGTAAAGGAAAGCGCTAAAGAAAAAACTTCACCTATTCACTCTTTACAAGCACGACGTACCCTTCTTTGGACACTGGAACATGTGCACTTCGTTGCTAGCATTTGATGCTCTGGACAAGAAGGATGGCTGCATTCCCAAAATAGAGCGCAAACATCTGTTTTGGAAACCATCTAGGCGACGTTTTTCTTGTTTTGTCAAAACTAAACAGGCTGTCCATGAGCCTTGCTTTGAATACAGTTTTGTAAATTTGTCTTTTTTGGCGGTATTGCCAAGATTACTTATTGGCGGATGGTCCCTTATCATCAACCATTGTTAATGGTTACAACCATTGTAATTTCTTCGGGAACCATTGTTAATGGTTATAAACCCTTATGGTCGTTTCTCAAAATAGGGGTACCCCCTAGTCATCCTTTATAACCCATCTATAGTAACAAACCCCAACCATTTTAGGGTCCCCTATGGCTTAAGAAACCACCTTATAGACCCACCAACCATTTATTGGCGGATGGTCCCTTATCATCAACCATGGTTAATGCTTACAGCCATTGTTAATGGTTATAAACCCGTATAGACCCACCAACCAATTACAAGGATCGGATGGTGACCACTGATGACGACCCGATCGCGCTCCTGCAATCTCGCCTTCGTGGTCTCCATCCTAACAACGAAACGTGGGGGCACGCGTCGTGCGAATGAGCCATGGGGTCCAACAACGGTGTACAACGGTGTACTGTTTCAAATGAATCAGTGATTCATTCATGATAATTCATGGTGACTAACGCTTATAGTCAAAGTCAATTAGCTGTTGACTCAATGTTTACCAATAGACAATGGTTTCAAATCAAAGATGATTATCAACAAGGAAGATCTAGCTGTTCATGGACCACCCCGATCATTTATCAACATGGATCTACCTTGACACAATGGGTGTTTGTCAACATTGGGTACCCCAAATCACCTAAGATTAGTCATCTACGGTGATAAATCAACCAATTTGGGGGTACCCTCATTTTAAGAAACCGCCAATGAGTGCCAATGATTCATTGCTACCATCTGGTTTCACCACTCCCTGTAGCTCTTTAGCTCCCCCTTTAAAGGGATTTAGGGATACCCCTGGCTCCTTAGCTCCCTGAGAATCACCAGCTAGATGATGATTGGTCCCGATTATCATGGGGATCCTGGATGCAGGCACCAAAGGCTTGAACTTGCGAAGAACCAGAAGCTGTTGGACCAATAGGGCTGCTTTTTGGCCTCGACCTAATTAGGTGGCCTTGATGTGCTCCAAATTGTTTCTCGAAAAAACACTTATAAATGGGTGCGTAGATTTGCATGCTCACCAATAGGGTTGTTTTTCTGCCCACCAAAGTATATAATCTATGTACTATGTGTTCAACCAGTGGGTACAGCACCCTGTGAAAATTTTGCAGAATTTTGCCGCCGTGGCTGATGGGAAGAGTTTACATATTTACAATGTTTTCTTGGTTTTCTTTGAGGCACCATCTGCATTTTTTGAAAGGCGCTGGCGTGAGTGACTTCAGAATCCATCAATGTAGCAGTCAGAAATAGTTTATCGCATCCTAGATGTATTATATGTATATATAATATATATATACATGTATGTATGTGGCTACTAGTATATACAATTACACATATAGACATATGATGACATATGTATATATGTGCATATCAGAGAGACTCAAAGAGGTTCTGTTCGAGGTAAAAAACCAACAACATGTAACATATATGATAAACACGCTATTAGGATCCATTAGAGTTATAAACATGACCTAATAGCATATTTATCATATATGTTTGTAACCCTAATAGATCCTATATATGCTGATGTTTGAGGTAAACAAATCCACACACATCTTGCCGCGTCCCTTCGACGGTATCGACAACGAGCTGTCGGCAAAGATTCTCCCTCCATCGATGCTGCAGCTCAACGTCCTCCTGTGGCACGTGTGATGGTGGAAATCGTGATGGAAATCATGTAGTGAAACTTTGTAATGGCAACGATAAACTTTAGTAAGGACCAGGGTCTGGGGATGAGGGGGTTGATCAATTGGGGGGTTATTTGACTTGACATCAGTGAACATCTTGGTGAAAGTCATGAATTTGTACATTGTAAATGGACCTATCATGAAATTTCTCCTTCTCCACATCTCTCCACTGGGCTTTCCAAAAAAGGGTCACGGGCGACGGGTCGTCCACTCCCAAAGTCGCACCTGTTGGATTTGTTGTATCTGCACTTGGCTCATGATGGGATTGACCTCAGGAGGAGCCATCGGCCATCCAGGGGACATTCACAGCTTCCAGGTGTCGGTACGCTGCTAAGTAGGTCTAGGCAGCTCCCCCCTTGGCTAGCACTGGAGACCCCTGGCTCAGCTCCCTCCCAACAGCCAGCCATGGCTGAAAACCCTGACCTCACATAGCTTGCAATCAGCTGGTCACCCTTGGAAACAGCCTGCGATTTTCGGAACCTTCACAGCATCTCTCGGTTTGGTGGTCAATGAGTTTGATATCAGCAAAGTCTATGAGTCTATGAACAAAATGGGAGCTGATTCAAAAGACATTCGAAGATGCGACTGCCTTCAACTCTGACTTGTCCTCTCCACATCTTCTGCTGAAAAAGATCCCACATCGTCTGCCACCAGCCCATTCCAACCAACATCTGCCCAGCTGCGAACAGAAGCTGTGCGGCCTGAAGCTGTTTCTGTTGCAACTGCTGCTGTTGATGTCTCAACTGTGCTTCCTTGGGTGCCAAGTGCGCAGTGGGGAACGTGGCAGGCCAGTTGACCCAAGACTATAGTGGGAAATTCAGAACTTCCTATGCCATGCGTTGTCACATCTCTGGATGTCCACTGGCCCTACATGGTGGTTTCTCAAGTCATAGGGGTACCCCAAATCATCCAATATTTGCTATTCAAAGTAATAAACCAAGCATTTCAGGGGGTCACCTAGGGCTTTAGAAACCACCACAGATCCTCAGAAATGACAACAAGGAAGGGCTTTCCTTTGCGGGCAAGTCACCAAGTTCGTAAGCCTCGGCTGCGGAGTTTCAACGACTTCATTCAGCCAGGGGGAACAGGGCTACCATGAGAGCACCTGCAGCAACGACCTGGAAGTCATCGTTTGAGTAAGAAGACTCATTACAAGACCAAGGCAGCATTCTCCTGGGCCTACCAGGCGTACAGAGATTAAACACATCTTCTTCGGTGCTCCTTTCCCACCGTTGCTTAGAGGCCTAGGCAATGCTTCAACCTTCGACTGCAGCACTGTCTCTGTGGCAGTCTCCGAAGATTGGTCTACTCAGTTTCTCCTTTCTGACCCCATCTCCCATCAAGACCATGAAGGGAACATCCAACATCATCCAACATCATCCCAGCAGTACTATATGCCAACTACGTCGTGCTTGTGATACCCAAATCACCACACACTTACGGGTCTTCAAAAATAGAGGGACCTCTGACTCTCTATCAAAGCAATGTGAGGATTGGGTGTGGAAGGAAACTCTGTAGTGCTCGAGGTATGCGGTTTGCCTCTCTGGAAATAACTGCAGAGTGTCTACCAGGTACACCAGGCCCTTCAGTGTACAAGTACCATCAAGTACCAACAAGTACCAACAAGTATAGTCAAGTACCATCAAGTACCATCAAGTACCATCATGTACCATCATGTACCATCATGTACAGTCAAGTACCAACTCATAGGCAGCTCCCCAAAGAAAGCTGCGCTGCAGCTTTGACACTGTTGGAGTTGGTCATCAAGCTGCCTGTGGCAGATCTTTCGGGCTGCTTCAGCTATGCCCGAGCCCAGCTGGACCCCAGGAAGCGGGGTATCGTAGCTGTTCCCAGTTATCTCCCAGATTGTCTGACCTCTTGGACAATGGCTGTCCTTGGTACCGCTTGATACTGAAGCTGTTAAGCTTGTGAACCTCCACCCTTTCTAGCAACACAGGCCTCTGCATCTGCAGTTGCGGATCTTGCTCTGGCCTGAAACAGAGACGAGGCGCGGTTTTTACAGAGGATGCCCCGTAAAGTAACACTGACCCTGTGGAGCATTGTCAAGGCGGCACAAGATACGCTAGAAAGTAGTATCAGCCGACGGGTAGCAAATCAATGATCATTTTCTAAAACAAATATACTGCTTGAGGCTCAATGACAGGGATTGCCCAAAATCATTGCTTGAGGCGTATTCAACGCTGTTTTAGGTTGTCCCCTGTGGTTTTCACAAGTGTTGGCATCGATTTTTAGGGTATCCTTTTTAGAACCTGCCTTATCGTTTTGCGGGCAAAAGAGGAAAAACAAGACCCTGATGTGACACCGCTTGTTTTTCCGGGGGGGAATAGACATGTTTTTCCTATACAGAAAGAACAACTTTGGAAAACAAACATTTAAACATTTTTTCCCTAC
>VSDK01020365.1:382927-425411 GCA_009767595.1 Symbiodinium kawagutii
AGGTCCGGCGAGGAGAAGGAGAAGGAGAAGGAGAAGGAGAAGGAGAAGGAGGAGAAGGAGAAGGAGAAGTCAGCTCAGATAAAATCTAACAACCCTCACCTGACAGGTGGGGAAAAATCATTCAACTATTCTTTCCTCCAAACCAGCGCCTTTTACATGTCTCTTGCTAGGTACTTGGTACTGCAGCGTCCCCCTCTGAAGTACTGATTTTACGAGTTATTGATGCTCATCATGTTTAACAAGTTCCTCTTTCCCCACTTCTTTTCAAGGTACGCAATACATTGCCACAAATAGAAAATTCTGTAATTTGCCAAACAAACAAGCCAGGGGGTTCACAGTCACTTGTGGACAGCAAAAAACCTTGACGCTGTTTTAGTGGTGTGGGAGCTACTGATGTATCGGCGAGCCAATAAGCATTCCAAGCTGAAGACATTCCGAATTGCAGTGACACAAAATCAAATCATTCCCTGGTGTTTAAGACTTAGGTTTGTTGGGTCACTTAAGGGTTCCCCTTATTCGAGTGACACAAGATCTGTTTCACCCAAAGCCTGTAAGGTGTTCAAGGTCTTCTTGGGTACGTAGGTACAACTGACCAGTTTGGCACTCGCGGTCCTCAGCCTCGTTTCCATGCAAGTGTTGAATCATGACCAACAGATCAAGAGAAAGATTGTCAGGCTGTCCACACTTTCATTCTCATTCAGCGTACCCTACTCTCCCGGTTATAGTAGGACCGGAGAATCCCAAGTAGGCATGCTTACCTAGTATTTGCTGGTGATTGGAAGGGTAAGGTTAGCAATAAATCCAGCATCCAAATCTTTTCTGCTCCGGCGCTCTCCAGGGATTGGAACTCTGCCTGTGCTTCCCAGTGGTCGGGGCGGAACGCCCTTGACCTCAGGAAACAAGTCCTGATGCTGGGATGTGCTGGGCGGGCCCAGCATATGTTCTCATCTGGTTGGTGGTTATAGTTGCCTCCAAAAACTCATGCGCAAGTCCATGATCGCAAATATGAAGGGAAAAACATGATGGTTTTTCAAGAGAGGGGTACCCCGTAAAAAAATCATCCAAGATTAACCATTCATAGAAATAAACCAAGCCTTCTTAGAGTACCCCGAAAAATGGTTTGCTTCACCTCAAGGATGATAACTGGGGGTACCCTGCGAGATCTTAGAAACCATATGGCTATGGGTCAATATTAACCATCAATAATGGCTTATATTGACCAACCAAATCATAAGGAAAACAATGGTTAATGATAGGGCAACCAGGGGGACTAAGGGTGAACTGACCCACAGCCATATATAAACAAAAGCATCACAGACATCTCCGCACTGATTGGGCCCAGCATTTCAACGAGGACCGGGGTCCACCTGACGCCTTGGGCGTTTCACTCACCACGCTGCGCCACTGGGAACACGGCGGCCTTGCCCTTGGCCCACCTGGAAGGCGAAACAGCACCGCCGCCAAGTGGAGATATGGGCGGTTTCCTAAGCCATTGGGGAACCCCAAAGTCATGGTGGCTTTTAGATCTTTTTTTATCTTTTGTTTAAAGATTTTTCAAAGAAGATTATTGTGTCTGATACGTGTTGGGAAGTGGAAGTTGAAGGGTAGGTATAGTCGTTGAATTACTGTATATTCTTCAAGAGCGAAAGTACTACGCCAGGGGTTCCCTGGTTGCTCACTGTAATCGTAGGGAAGGGTATGGTGATATGGTGTACGGCTAACCATCAGGTCATGGACTGCCACTGTCATCATGGTTCCGTGTGGTGCCATGTGGTCCCATGGTAGCTCGCTTGTGTGGTCCTTGTTGCCATCAGGTTGCCATAAGGTCTCCCGTCACAGGTTGCCATTACGAGGTCATGGCCTTCAACGACACCGGCGGTACCCTGCCCTCCCCACCCTGATGATCCCTTGCCGTAGCTTGGCATTGGCAAATCTTTGACCTCGGAACCCGTCTGAGCGAAGCAAATTTGGCAATGGGTAAGAGCGCCAAAATGACTTGGTGGCTTACAGAACACCACTTTCACTTTTACAGGATACCTGGAAATTCCATCCAATCCCAACACAAAAAACCTGAGTTAGTGGCTGCCGCCTAGATAAGGTACTGAAACATCAGCTTTGCCAAGAAAGACAAGACAACAAAAACGAGAAACTAAAACAAACACCAACAAACAAGAAAGATAAAAGCTGTCATCAACAAGTTTGCAGGTGAAAAGACTTCCAGGGCAATTGCTGATTTACTAATTTGACATAATTCGACAATCTGGTTTTACTGGTGCCACCCCTTCTTTGGGGTCGGCCATGCTCCAGCCAATCAGCTGGTTCAGCTGGTGTCGGGTTGAAAAAACTTGGCGAATCCAGATTTGGGCTTAAAACTTGCACAGTCAGAGCCAAAGCACCCAACCAAATGGTGTCAAAATGTGAGTTTTCGATATAAATGCTGTGATGCATCGCCAAAATTTGGTACAAAGAAAACGCTGGCACTGATATTCATGTTCTATTGGGAGTCCCCAGTAATCCCTAAGAAATTTCTCGGGATTCCCCAGCCGCACCCCTGGTAGACTTGGTACCAGACCACACAGTCATGCTCCTCAGCGAAAGCCAACCATTTCTGCCAAGTGGGGTCCTGCAGCAGCTGATGACAGAATTTACTGAGGGTATTTCGGGATGGTGGTAGACTGTCGACTGTAGACATGTGGCTGTGGGTCAAAACCCCGTACCCCTGGTTCCCCTATCATTAGCCATTGTTTGCCCTATGATATGGTTGGTCATTATCCCCCATGAAATTGGTTGGTTAATATTGACCCATCCCCATGTAGTTGTCTCAATGACAGGTGTGCATGTTTCGAGCTTAAATCTCTTGACTCTCGAGTCGTCTGAGCTCCAGAATCTCACCATGTCGCATCGATTTCAAGTTGACAGGGCGTTGCCTTGATGGGCTCGCACAACAGGTTTGTTCAACCAATGTGTCTCAACTGGAGCTTGACATATAGCAACATATGGCAACATAATGCACTTACTGCAATAAAGTATATATATGCATGAGTCTGAGAAAAAAAACATGGAAAAAACACACAGTTCTCGATCGAATGACAAAGAACTACGAACTACAAGGCAAAGTGGAAATGAAATAGCAGACTCTAAGCAGCAAAAACCATAGTCTTCATCTGCACCGGGTGTGTACGAAGAGCTTGAACAAGCCGCTCAGCCGCTGAGCAACTCCAGCTGTGGCGTTCCCAGGGCGGTGCCTGCTTCAAGGTATTGGCATTGCCGAAAATGATCAGTCCACGTCGCGCTCGTGTGATCATCACCTGAGGCGACTCGTTGCATGTGCTGAACTCGAGGTCGGTCGGCGACACGACGAGGTTCGGGGATTTCCGTAGCGTTCTGAAGAACCGTTTCTACTGAGACTGAACCTTTAGTAGGTTTGTCGGGCAGCACCCTAGCTCATCCCCTTAACTGCAGGGGTGGAGTAGCTGAGACTGAACCAAAAAGATTTCAATTTGCTCCGGCTCGCACAGCTCTGATGGAAAACATGAGTCCACATCTGTAAGCTTTACAATCTTCACAGCGAACCAGGTCTTGAGTTCAGGAACAAAAGGAACCACAACGGTAACCCAGGAGTCAAGAACGACACAAGTAAATCGATGTGGAACAAGCCATTTCACACGCCCAGTTAGTGTAAGATATGTATTCAGAAACCACCATGAATTTAACAATAAATGGCGTGTGATGTACCATCAAATATATGGAGAGTTTATCAACATGGATCTACCACTAATCATAATTATTCGCCATAATTGATGAAAACAATATTAATAATATTGACAATAAAAATCGTCATTGACCATTAATGATCCTTATGAGGTAAAGTTATGTTTGATGGTTTCCTACTATCCGGTTACATCACTCCTAGTAGCCCCTGCACAGACCCTTGAAAGGTATATAGGGATACCCCTACCGAAACTCATCGCTCCCTCCCAACCGCCAGGTAATTTATCACTATTCCATTGGTTTATCACTACAGTACTGGTCGTTGGTTGAACCACCCCTACAAAAAAAAATACGCTTGTCAACCGACCATTTGTTAAGAAGTACAAGGAAAAATAACAAATGTTAATCAAACCACCAAACAGACCATTGACGAAGAACTTCCAAGAGCTCGAACGCACGCTGGGATGCCAACGTTCAGCCTCCGCCAATCAGCCAGGAAACCCACGTTTCCTGGCGGCAGGCCATGCGATTCACCGGCGAAACCGAAACGATGCTGCTGGCCTGAGCATCTGAAGATGAAGGTGTCCATGAATGATTACATATGGCTATGGGTCAATATTAACCAACCACTAATGGTGCTTAATAACCAACAAACTATAGGGAAACCAATGGTTAATGATAGGGGAACCAGGGGTACAGGGTTTTGACCCACTGCCATATGTTTTATGGGGAATTTATAACCATTTATAACCAACAAATAATGCTTCAGAACTTAATTTTAAACATTAGACGGGATAATTAGTAACCACTCATGGATAATATATGTTTTATGGGGAATTTATAACCATTAGGAATGCTTCATAATAGGGGATAATGACCAATAATAGGGGATAATGACCCTTCAATAACTATTTATAATTGTTGACTATTCTTGTTGGTCATGATAGGGGATAATGACCAACAAGAATAGTCAATAACCATACGGTGGCTATATATGGTTTTATGTGGGATTAATGATTAAGTGGTTGATCATAGGGGGTAAAGCCAACAACAAAACCAATATAGGGGTTCTCAAGCCAGTTTGGGGTACCCCAAAAGTGAATGGTCTAGTACTATGAATGGCTAATAAAGGATGATTTGGGGTTACCCCCATGTTGAAAATGATGCACACCGTCAAGCTGCATGGTCCTAGGCATCAAATTCTCTGCTCCAGCTGGCAGCAGGGTCCACCAAGTTGTGGGCATTGCCCGGTGATTCTGGATCAAAATCAATTTAACAACAATCTGCAGTATCTTTGTTACCTGGGAGACTTTCTGCAAAGCTTGATGGTTGTCAGAATTCTGATTCATTCAAGTCTTTGCACCAAATGCTTCTTGGGATACGGCTCACAAGGATCGAACCCTAAATTGACTACCATGTGGTGGTTTCTTAAAATACAGAACGCAAAAAAATGTTGTTTTATTACTATAATTGACTACCAGTGAATGATTTGGGGGTACCCTTCTGGTAGTACTATATTGATTACTATTGATCACCAAATATCAAATGAATTACTTATTGAACTATTCTGAGAAACTTCAGTTTGTAATCAAGAAACCATGGTCCCCATAACTGAAAGTATCAGTTCAACGTGTCGTTGAACGCAGCCCTGGCGCGTTGGCTCGCAGGGAACCCGCGCACGCGCCAACCTGCACGGTTGCTTCTGACGGCTGAGAAGATGATCAGCTCCTGGCAGTGGAGCAGTGATCCATGGCTTTCCTTGGGGACCGCAGCTGGGCCACTGGATCTTTGCTTCGGAGAAAAAAAAACATGATGGTTGTGGGTTAGTGTGGCCAAGCATGTCATGATGGACCCATAACTCAACAACTATGAATCAGTTGTGGGAGAAGTCATTGAAGTGCGAGATGGTTATGGTTTAGTACATGATGGATTCCATGGCTTGGCCACGAAAGAAATGATACGCAAGTCTGGTGCAACTCACTCACTGCGGGTGTGCTTTTGCAGTCAGAAGCATGGCTATACCATGGCAATCTGAACCTGCTTTTCGCATTCCCTTTGAAACTTCACAGATAAGTATGTGGCAAAGATGCTGCAATTGGCAATCCCATTTACTCTTTCGCAAATTCACCTGGTCGCGTGGAAAATCAAGCATAGAAATAGCTGTTTTCCTATAAAGACCTGATGCTTTGATAGCTGTTTTCCTACAAAAACAAATGCTTTGGTAGCTGTTTTCCTATCAAAAGCTGGTGTTTTGTAGCGCAACCAGGTTAGGGATGACCATGGATGCCCATGGATGACCATGGATGCCCTGGATGTCGACCATGGACCCTGATGGCGCCTTCTCTCGTCCCTGGAAGTTGTCCACAGAGGCGCATTCCAACAAGCGAAAGTCGCTACCAGCTGGGATGACCTCAGCGACGTTGGAACTCAGCTGAGCGTTGGTATCACATGATGGTTTCTTCGATTAACCCCAAGAGTGATCCATGACACAGGGGCAGCTAGTGAACATATGCTGGTTTCGACCTAGCCACTTTGGGGACCCCCAAACTTATGGTTGGTTTATTGGAATTTAAATGACGACTATGAATGGATGATTTGGGGGTCCCCCTATTTTGAGAAACACTTTGCTGAGTTTCAAACGCTCTGCTCGGTACCAGGAGAAGTTTCATCACGTGATTCTTGATGATGAACCGGTGATTGACCAGTGATTTCAATGTGATTCTTGATGATCAACCAGTGATTCACCAGTGATTCACCAGTGATTGATTAATCAGTGATTCAAATCACAATTTTGATGATATTGATTGATGATTGACATTGATTAACCAATAATTGACAAACGGTACCATGACGAACCATGATTGATGATCACCCAATGATCAACTAATGATTAATTAACCATGATTGTTGATGATTCACCAATGATAATCATTGATGAACTATGAGTATACAAACATTTTCTTACATGTACTGAACTCTTCATTACTGTTCCTCAAAATAGGGGACCCCAGAAATGGGTGGTTTATCACTACTGTAACTGGACAAATATTGGATGTCTCTACTATAAACGACGAATATTGGATGATCAACGTTCACCGCGCTTGGCATCCAGGCAGGTCTCAACATCTGTCGCAAACGTCTGACCTGTGGGAGGTCCTTCTCAAGACCAATCCATGACCAGTTCAACACCGTGGCTTCCCTGAGGGGAAACTGTTTCCTTAGCTTGGTGGCTTATAGATCCCTTGCTAAAAAAGTATTTTTAGTGGTTATATGGTAAATCCATCATATCCCAAAAACACTAACAACCTAAGTTAGTGGGCATAAGCCATCCAGTTATGGAAACATACACAGGCGTAGGACCTCTCGCATCATGCCGGAGTTTTGTTTAACAAAGCTGGTTCACTCAAGCAAAACACAGTTTACATGCTCAGTTGATGCCTTTTGGGAGGCAGTTCGCTGATGAAACCCATGCGGTCCATGGCCGCGCACCATGGCCGATACATGATATTTGGGGTGAGGTGTGCTGTCCCTTGTGGGGGCCTCAATCAACCAAAGAGAGATCTACAGAAATATTCTGCATGATACCAATTATATTACAAAAACGGAGCAAACACATCCTCAAAAACACGTGGGTATGCGCAACGCCATCGGGTAACCAATCGACCTCACCAAAGCAAATGATCATTCTACGAATTCAAACCGTTGGTTTTGGGGAGTACCACTATGACTTGGCACGTACCCATACCGTCATTCAATGGAATAAGCAAATAAACAACAAACAATACACTACATATACACCATATACCGGAACCACATCCTCAAAAACGGTACCAAAGAATTACCTTGTTTTTGCATCCATCATCTGTTTTGGGATCTCTGTCAACTCCAAGTCCCAACGGCTGGCGCTGCAGAGCTTCCGCGGTTTAAACGTGCGCCTGTGCCATGTAAGGCGTCACCACACCGACCTGACAGATCTTGCAGCTGAATCTCACCGTCAGGTCTCTGAAGAAACTGAAAACGTGAGATCTCTGATTTGATGAATGAAGCTGAATTTAATGAAAGAAGATTCTACATGTTCATCTTAAGATACCTATTTTATTGTAGAATACACATGAAATAGAATTGATCCCAGTCTGAATATATGTCTGAATGCAGCTGATATCGTGTTGTTTTAACTTGATTTGATAATTTCATTTCAGAACTGAGCATTTAGTGAAGCTTGACTGTTCATCCCCTGTGGATCTGCGTGCTGCAAAACTGGACAATCTCCAGCCTGACTCACGTTGAATTCTCCCTGCTGAAATACCTGGAGACCAGGTGCAGATCGCACCTCATCTTTGACTTCAACTCTATAGCATCAGCTTGACCAGCATTAATCGTAACGAACTAGCCTATCAAGCAGCCAATTACTACAGCAGTATCAACTGTATAAATGTAGCATTACTAGAATATGGACCAAGATTCAGGTGTGTGCAACTGCCCTCCCACCACGCTGGCAACAGTTGTGACTTTGAATCGCAGATTGGATCAACTCATTTGACACCAAGTCATGCGTCAAGCTACCGTAGCTTATGAAGCCTGCTATATTTCATCCCACTGAGGAAAGCAAGGAGAAAAACTTGATTTCAAGATATTGCAAGAGCCAAAGTCCCCTTCAGGCTTTCCCTATCAACTTACCTGGACTCCCAAAGAACCTGAATGAACTAAAGGAATAGATGTTGACATTCACCGGGGTAACCCATACATGCCTTTTAGTAGTACAAATCAATGGTTTTAAGCATTTCACTACTAAGTGCGTATGGCAACTTCTATCTAAAGGGCTCATCACTGCATTACAACAGGACCAGGTTTTGAGACGGCGCCCTGACCACCTTGCCGACCATGTTGGCAACCAGTTGTGCTTCCACAGAATTGGCCTGCCAAGGGACCCAGAGACACCCCACACCACATCATGCGGACCTACAAGTTGAATAGTCAGAGATCTGTATTAAAAGTTCTGTTCTTCCTGACAAACATGACGCGTCATGAAGAGGACAATTAAGAATGATTGAATGCGATGGCCGCTGACAGGAAGTCCGAGTCCATATTTGCTTGTTGTCTGGACGTGTTTTCTTACCCTTGATTGCCAGTTGGAATCACAAACATCCATTCCAAAATAGCAAACATGTGACGTAACATGTGTATCAATAAGTTGAGGATCAGTCAGGATCGAATAAAATAGGTCCGTCAAGATGACTGCGCGAGGTTTCAATGCAAAGTCACAAACTTGAACCGATGGTCATCAATCAGAAAGGTTCAATCCCTGCCATGTCCTGCTCTTTGATCACCAAAAGATTGCATCACATGGTCCGAAACCATCCTCGAAAGAGCCCAGTCGTTTACAGCCAGGTTTTTGATCCATGCGCCAACCTCGATCAATCCCTTCAAGAAATCATTTGTCTCACCCTACCCTTCCGGCATGATTACTGCTCTTATTTGTCGGTAATTGGAAGGGTAGGGGTAGGTCCCCTACAATGCACAAGGTCCAAACTGTCACACAGGAGTTTCGTAGAGCCAAGCGCATCACACCGCCTTGTACTCGTCAAAGTAGGATAAACACGCAGAATCAAAATCTTGGTTTTTTGAAATAGGGTGAATGGCATAAAGGATGAGTACAAAAATAGCAAATTGGAATTTGAATCATAATTTGAATTGCAATAAAAGGCTTGTATAAAGGATGATTTGGGGGTACCCCTAGAACGAGAACCAGAATGGCACTTGAGAGTGCAAAAAAAAACCCTAGCGAGTATCCCTCAAATGATTCAAACGGCCTTGGAGTCTCCCTCCAATTCCTCCTGTGCACGACGGAGCAAGCAACTAGCATGCCAACTCTCGTTTCACGTTCTTGAGCAACTAAACTAAAACCTCAGTCTGATGCGAGTTTGGGAACGTCCATAGATATCCATAGATTAGATTTGTACTTGGAATATCGACATAGAATATTTGATAGTTCTGCTGCTTTCCAATGACCCATAGATATCTGGATTTCCAATGGTATCCATGAACATGCACCTACATTTGGTTGATTTTACAGGCAAGTGTTGGATTTTACATAGCATACTTGGAGCATCTGGGTATCCAAAGCTACCCGTGCGATCCGTGCGATCCACATCGACCTTCGCTGACGCTCTCCTGTGCGTCGACGTTGACGAAGGCGATGGGACAGTCGCTGTTGGGCCATGGCCTGCGGTGATTCAACTGAAGCGAATTCGCCAGTGACTGAGAACTCAATGCTATGGTTGGTTTATCACAAATTAACCATAATATCTAGAAATGTTTAGAAATGTTTCGAGAAATAATACAACATAGTATTGAGTGAAGGTTTTAGAAACATTATTCTAAATCACAAGTAATGGTTTTGAACTGTTTTGAATGGATGATTTGGGGTGTCCCGTATTTTCAGAAACATCCAAGTGGTACAGTGCTTCAAAAGGCTGATTGGCATGCTTCGATCCATGAAGTTAATGTCACGAACAACTCATCCAGGTAGAAGCAACAGTGGTGGGCCACAATACAGAGATAAAATAATAAAATGATAAAACTGGAGACAAACATGTAGGTAAATCACTCTCTGTTTCAATGATTCTGTGTGTTTCTGGCTAAGATGAGTGTATATTACAGGGACGTATGGAGCTGTTTTAGGTTGCTGTTGGCTTCATTTTGAAAATTGGACGGCGGTTGACCCTGGACTGATATGGCAGTGGGTCAAAACCCCGTACCCCTGGTTCCCCATCGTTAACCATTGTTTTCCCAATAGGATTGTTGGTTATCAGCCACCATTATTGGTTGGTCAATATTGACCCACAGCCATATTTTTACCCTGAACAGGATGGTTGATCCGTTGATCCTGTGGAGAATAGATCATCTCAAGACCACTTTGAGGCCTGCGTTTTGGCGAGTTGCAGCGCCCAGTCTCACAAGCAAAATTGTTTGAAAATGGTGGTTTCTCAAAATAGGGGACCCAAAAAATGGTTGGTTTACTACTATAAATGCATGGTTAATAATGGATGATTTGGGGGTACCCCTATTTTGAGAAACACCCAAATGACCAAATGAGCTTTGGGTCCACGACCGTAAAACTGCAGCTTCTGGGCTCAATCTGATTGAATGAACAACCAAAACGGCCGTGGAAACCCTGCCAAAGGTGAAAGCTAATCAGCATAGCACAGCACCCGTCCCTCAAGCTCTTGCCGAACAGTTCATCAGGCTGTTGGAAAGATATCCAGAGGTGGGTCAAAGTCACATGCACACCCCAGTGCCAAAGGGTCTTGGTGCTAGGCGTCCACACACACCCCTCGGCAAGAGACGTTCGCCGGCCTACAAGGACAGCTGTCTAGGAGTTTTTCAACGAAGCGCTAGGCACGTGGAAATGTGCCAATCCAAATATTCCAGATGTCATCATTCAATCGAATAAGCAAATAAACAAAAAAAATGCACCACATAGACACCATATACCGGATGAGAATGCCACAAACAAAAAGGCCAAACTCAATCTTGTACCCTTGTTCATCAAATGACAGCAATTGGTTTTGCCGGGATTAGAAACCATGGATTCAGCGATTGGGTAAAATGCTGTTACCGCATGTACTCGGTCCGAATAACACTATGATACTATGTTCACGTGTCCATTTCTAGCACTAACCGCTGACAGTCTTTGATTATGAGTAAGTATCAGCCATAACAAATTTTCCAATGGATCCTCTGTACCCAGCAGATGTGGCTGAAGGGAAAGCAAAGGCATTAAAAGTACCGCAAGTACCTGCAGAAAGGTCGAACTGGACCTGCAGATTGGCAGAAGACAAATCCAAGGCGCTTGTGAGTGTTGAGACCAACTCATGTGCACCATACCCATCCATATCCGGCATTGGACCCCACTCCGCCTGGATCCCACTCTTGAGCAGCCCATCATAGAAAGCCTGGAGCCCACAGCTCAGAAAGCGAAACAATTCATTGCTTCCTTTCCAAGATACTTTAGCCCCTGCTAGTAAATATAATTCAAATATATTTCTATATAAAGATACGTAGATGAATAGAACATATACTCTCTACATGTAGACAAAAACATTTAGACATCACATAACTTTGTTGCCAACCAACAATGCTCATCCAGTGTGCATCCAGCATCTGCCGCACAACTCCACGTGCCGTGGCACGTGCCTTGCTCGAAAACTCAGCCAATTTGGGATGTGACCGGTACTGCCTTGGTGCACGCGGGAGCCCTTTCGGTTCCCGGCGCTACATAGGCTACTCCTATAAGCATGTATAATGCCAAGGAGGTGTGCAATATATGTGCAGTTTGTACGTATTAGATGTTTCTATGATATCGATGATATAGTAGAATATGTAGTGTACATGTATGTTATGTATGGTACGGAGGTATGTCGCATCAGATATGGTATGTGTGTAAGAAAAATATGTTCGCATGCATGCATGTATGCTGTATGCATGTATGCCGTATGCATGTATGCGGTATGCATGTTTGCTGCATGCATGTGTGCTGTATGCACGTATGCTGTATGCATGTATTTCGAGGTGTTACAGTAGGTAGGGTTGAGTAGGTACTTCGGTAGTTAGGTTGGTGGGCATGCATGTGTGTGCTTATGCATGCAATATACTTGGCTTGTAGTCTATAGAATCAGACAGGTGTTTCAACTCCGAACAAACATTCTGGATTGAATATAATCGGTTGTTCCAATCAAGTATGGGATCTGCAAATATCAAGGTGATCAAACAGCTGTTCGAAACCATGCGAACAACAGAAAAACCCAAGTCCTGCTCAAAAGGTGACTGATAGAAACCATGATCGGAATGCATCTCACGCTGTACACTCTTGGGGGAAAATGTCGAATGCACTATTACAACTAAATGTGCTTGAAGATGTTTCAAGGATAATTGGGAGCAATAGTGCCTATAGAAACGGGAGTTTGGGCAATGGTGTTTCACAAGCGTTTTGGTGGTGTTTTGCTCTAGTGTGGCAGTGGTGTTCTGGCAGTGGTAGTGCTGTAGTAGTGTTCTAGTGCTGATGTGGTGGTGGTTATTGTAGCGGTGTCGCGATGGTTGCGCTAATTTTGGTGGTGCTGCGGGGGCCTTTTGCAAAGCACCACACCTGCCATGAAAAAGCAACAATTCAAATGTCAGGAACGTAGAATATATATGTATATACATCTATATATCTATAAATAAATAAATAAATATATATATATATACATATTGTGCTTGCCGACAAAGACCACTTCAACACGCTTTCAACCAGCCCCCAAACGACCCGACTATGAATGAGAACCCTCCGCTGCGCGCTAGAAGGACACAAAATGGCAACAAAAATGGGATTCCCCGCTAAAACTGGAAGAACCGTGGTGATTCCCACAGTAAGATCTGGCTATGGGTCTGTATTAACCAACCAATGATAGGGGATAATGACCAACAAGAATAAGGAAAACAATGGTTAATGATAGGGGAAGAAGGGGTACGGGGTTTTGACCTACTGCCATCTACAGAATAACTGATATCCCAAGGAAAAAAACATATTGCTTTGAACTTGATGCCCCATGTATATTTCTCTACATCACTGGTACAGGTGAATGCAAGTACAAGGTACTTACCCCACTTATAAGCCAACTTAGCTAACATTTGGGGGCCCACATGGGCCCAGCTTGTACCAGCACCTTGGAGAAGCTCTGGGTTAGAACTTGATCCACCACCAAGTGCTGCACGTGTCCAGCATGAAAGGTGTCAATCCACCCGCCTTCGCCGGTGCAAGGCGCTACCGCGACGGAGCCAGGAAAGCGCTATCAGTGGATCATCGTCAGGTCAGAACTTAATCCATGTGGCGAGCTGGGTCAAGCAGTTGACCAACCAATTTCATGGGGGATTTCCACCAACAATTTCATAGGGAAAACAATGGTTACTGGTGGGGAACCAGGGGTACGGGGTGAACTGAACCCACTGCCATGTATTTATGGCGAGTAATACAACATTAATCATTAATCATGGTTAACAGAATTTATTAATCTATCAATGGTTCAAAAAAACATGACCATTCTGTTAGCCACAGTGAATTATAAGTTACCATAACAAGCAACTATGATATCTTTGTGAATGATTCCATTTTGATCAACCAGTCAAGGTTAAGCAGCTCCACCAATGACAAGCCCAAGAAGTCTGATCACAACGTGGATCTTTCCAAGGCGTTACAACCCGCAGCTGGAAAAACTGGTTGCTCCAAAAGAACATGGGCGTTTCTCAGGGGTGCCCCCAAATCGTCCTTGTTGAACCATTTACCAGTGAACCAAAAAAAAGTGAACCAAATTTACAATCATGACTTCTTGGGGGCACCCCTGAGAAACCATGACTTCAGCAGTGAACCCAAAAAAAGTCCATGCAAACCTACACTGGTGCTTTGTTCCATTTTATGAATACTTGGAGGTGCAGCTGAGGTATTAGTTCACCATACTTACGCCTGTCATCTTCGGTATAGCGCTTCACCTGCCCCCTGTGAAACGAAGTCCCAGGGGATGACCACACCCGACCTTCGCAGTCCCAAGTCTCCGCTCCGCTGCCACGCCTGCACCAGTCGTGAATAAACGGACACCGACAAACCACGCAGCTCCGCCTCCGGAGAGAGCACCGCAGGCCTCGGAGATTCGCAGGGCCGTGCCGGGGCAAGCGGCTCCCGATCTGTGCGGTTCGGTGGCGTTGAATAACCAAGGGGTGGGCTATATGGTGATTTCTCAAAATAGTAGGGAGCCCAAAAAATGGTTGGTTTGTTAATCATAAATGACTACTAATGGATGATTTGGGGGTACCCCTATTTTGAGAAACACCCATAGGGTTAACTGTGCTTAGTAGTTTCATGTAGTTTTCAAAAGGTTTAAAACCAAATAGTTCCATGGTTAACCAAGGGGTGTATGCTCCAACCATGGAAATGGTGGGATTTTCTATGGTTGACTATGCTTGGTAGTGATTAACTGTGGGGGATAACCAACAAATAATTGGTTGGTTGTTTCAAGGTCTATGAAAAATGCGTGTTTGTCAAACATCCCAAACATGGCAGAAGACAAGAAACACCTGCGTCAGTCAAAGTGTATGCGTGCAGTGCAAACAAAATCTAACCTTCCCTAAAATTGGCGCCGAGCGTGCTGAATGTACAGTTTCATCATGGCTGCTTTTGTTGCTAGCTTAGCCGATTCGCAAGTTTTTCCTTGGCCTGTGCTGTCAGAGGAAGGAATCACTGCTCGCTCTTTGTTAAAGTGCAGTCTATGGCCCTCGCTTCTTATAAAGATTTTGTGATTTTGAGTGGGAACTGAAGAATTCAATCAAAACTGCATCGAACACTCTCTGCTTGCAGAAAGAAAATGTATATGATGATATCACATGGCTGTGGGTCAGTTCACCCCGTACCCCTGGTTCCCCCATCATTAACCATTGTTTTTCCTATATTTTTGTTGGTCATTATCCCTCATGAAATTGGTTGGTGAATATTGACCCATAGCCAGTCGGTATATATCTCCTATAATTGTTAGTTATCATCCCCTACTACTAGCCATTAACCAACAGCCAGCATGATATCAAGATAACTCCATTCATATAGTTTCTTGGTCATCTGGCTGTGGGTCAAAACCCTGTACCCCTGGTCCCCACCATTAACCATTGGTTTTCCTTTAAAATGGTTGGTTATTATACCCCCTCATTGGTTGGTTAATATTGACCCATGGCCATCTCACTGTCATCTCCTTATGACTCACCTAGGGTCTTAGGCACCTCTTGGCGCCCTGCCCCCGGCGACCTCCACCCTGCTGGTTAGGAACGGCAGCTGACAGTGATCCCCAACCAGTACCAGGCGATTGGCCTCAGAAGATGCGAGCCACAGAAGCTGATCTTCCAAGGAGGAAGGTCACAGAAATGGTGACGGGCATGGTTTTAAATAGTTTTATAGGGGAATAATGGGTTTTGAATAGTTTTATAGGGGAATAATGCCACATAGTTTTAAATAGTTATTACCATAGGGGAATATTGTGGCTAATAATATGGGATAATAACCAGCTATGAGACCAATATGGGTGTTTCTCAAGCCATAGGGGTACCCCCAAATCATTCACTTGATTGGCCATAATCGACCATCCATAATTTTGCGATTCCCAATTTTAAAGAACCATCATATGCTGACATTGATCTCACTGTAACGTTACCCTGTTGGTCAGTATTGATCATCCGTGGTTGACTGATCAGTGTAAAGGTTTATGGTAAATGTCTGATCCAGAAAGGTGGTGACACAGTGCTCAGTCCATTGGCATCGGCAGCTCAAGCCTTTGCAGAATCTGGAGGGTCGCTGCAGTACGCTGAAGTGGCAGCCACGGAAAAAAAAATATTGCACCAGGACAAGGACATTCAAATTTGGATCTTGAATGATGAAATCATATCAAGTCGAATTTACGTGTGTGAAATCAATGACTCAATGACAGCTATTAAACAAACAACAATTCTTGCACCAAGCATTTTTCTTCCATGTGCATGTTTTAAACGTGTGCATTGCAGAAACATGTAGCAACTTCGCTAAACATGCTTTGCCTACGTGCCCCTGCGAGCGATCAAGTCCGGTGTGGGATCATGTAAAGGTGATGAATGATTCATGATTAGACCGTATCACCAAACATCATGAGTTGACATTCATCATCAATAGACCATCCTTAAGAATCACTAAACCATCACGGACCACAATAGTGTGCATGACATGCCATGATTGGCCACTCTTCATCATCATTCAACCATTCTAAACCATCACAAGCTATTTGAGGTAAACTGGGGGCGGTTTGTTGGCATGGAACTATCATTAGCCCGCAGCAACCATCATGCACCACCGTTATATGACCATTATTCACCACCATTATGCAACCAAAATCAAATAGCCACCACTGTATCACCATCATCAACCACTAAGCATGGTTCCGAGCCACCCATCGTTGACCATCACCAACCAGGCACCACCTTGGTCGACCTGTAGCTGTGCCCCTGGCCCCACGGAGGATCACGGGCACAGCGGTGGAAAGCTCCGTTGCCTGGCAGTGCCTCCCTGATGGGATCTGCAAGGCTCCGACGATCTAAAACTATGTGTCGTTCAGTTTTATAATATAGTAAACTATGTCTCTAAGAGACTATAGCTCTTATGTTTTATAGACACTATGTGTCTACAACTCTGTATCTAAGAGACATAGCAATAGTTATGTACAGTTATGTACAGTTATGTACAACATAAAGAATGTATTTGTCGGTAATGTTGCAAGACAGCTATGTACAACATCATGTACGATTAATCTTTTGCGTCGGTTTGATACAATATACAACATCGACGGTCATAACTATGGGTGTTGAGTGATCTTATATAGATATACAAAAAGCTAGTTCTTGAGTTATATATCTACATTTATATCTTTATCATGAATTTAACTACATGGTTATGTAGGTACATAGTTTTGACTACATAGTAATGGTCCACGTTCAAAACATATATAGACATATATAGCTGTAATATTGTGTGTATCTTGGTATAGTTCTCATACATGATCATACATCCATAGTATGTGATCTTGAAGCATACATGTACAGATACAAACATATATGGATGTACAAATTATCCATATAATATCAGTGCTAAGGCTATAGCACATATAAATGTAGCACTCGTGTGTATGTACTTCGATGTGACTTTTTGTGCATGCTCACATGCATGTATTTGTGAATGTGCAGATTTATCCACCTTTCTTCATGATTGTCCATGTGAATAATTACATGTAGTACTTCCAAGTCTATGTAGTTCTGTGCATACACTTATATATAGATATGTCTATGTATATGTACCGATGTAAGCATGCAACTATATAAGTATGTACCTCTGCATTGACCCTGCATGTATGTACGTGTGTACGTATGTGTGCATGCTTACATACTTCTGTCCGTATTTTGGGTCCATTGTTCAGTCAAAGAGTTAAAGGTGCACATTACCAAGTCGAAAGCATCCAAAGGCAGGAGGCAAGCTGTCGTGAAGATCACCAAAATTTGAGAAAGTTGAGACCATATACTTGTTTTGAAAAGGGTTTATAGGGATTACAACCATTAAGTAATTAATGATTAATATTGGGGTATCCTGACAAACAAGAATGGTCAATCACCACATGGTGGCTTCTCAAGCCATAGAGGACCCAAAGGCTACGTAGAGTTTATTGCTATAAATGTTCAATAAACCGGATGATAACTGGGCGTCCCCTATATTGAGAAAATCCCAAACGGTCACTGAATCCCTCAAAGCAGCCGGGTGCTCATGTCTATATCCACGGCATGGCCACTTCGGACACCATCGATACTTGAACAAACATTGATTTATCTTGAAAAACAACAGTTCAAAAAATAGATTCACCAACGTCGATTCGTTCGAAAAACAAATAGTTGGGGCGGCTTCACAATCGATGTGCCTTTCCGTCTGTCAGAATTTTCAGTTTACTTATTTTTGAGAAAGATCTATGGCTCACACGGAAAAGTAGTGGCACATTACAACAAATCACTGGTTGGTGGTTGAACCACGCCTGTGAAAAATATTAGTCAACCAACCATAAACCAGATCACAGTAGGATAAGTGCACGCAGTGATCTTAAACATCGATAGACGCAGTGAATCGATCAGTGACGATGGGAGATGCAAACGACGCAACCGGTGCCCGACCTGAGCAACTTCATCCACCAAGATGGCTTCAAAGTTGGAAAGCCGCGCCAGGAAATCCATTCCTTTCCGCTCGAATCTGCACAGAGAAATGTGTTGTTTTCCTTTAAACAACTTTTGTTAAATAATGTGTTGAATCGTTCAAAAGCAGTTTGTCCCATGAAGCTGCTGCAACATCATAATAGGTTTTACAACTTCTGTTTGAAGAGCAAAACACATGCAATGTATGCCTTTCGATGTATTCGAAGCCCACGGAGTTTCAATCATCCTCAAAGATTTCTCCTGCTGCAATGGTGGTGGTACAAATGACCTCAGCCTTAGTGCCAGACTGAAGTTGCTGACGGTGAAGGGATTTCAGATCGGGGGTGATTGTTAACCACCATTTAGCCATGAAGCAATCACTAATAAGCCATGATCCACCATTGCTAGCCATGAATGAACGAACAAATTACTTAATTAATAATTGACAGCTGCGGGCAATTCATGAACCATCCTGTCTACTATTGTTCCTCACAAATGAATCATCGTAAGCCAACAAGTCACTAACCCACAAATCGCATGAATTAACATCGGCAAGCCTTGTTGACCTGGAAAAAGCAGGTATTTACTCGATCAGGGAATTCACGCACCAACAACTACCATTTGGGCAACGTGGCCACAGCTGGTAGCTCCAAATTACTCCCCTTTGTCTCCGAAGTATCCTCCGGCTCCGAATCGAGCCACCAACCAACATGCACCAATAGCTAACCATTCTTCACCATTCATCAAGTCAACCGTTGATCACTTCAATAATTACTTCACCAAATTAGGTCATTCAGCAGCCATCAAATCACCAAAGGTCGGTTTTTGTTCACCATTCATGTGGTCGGCGGCTTCAACCCCTATTTAAAAAATGACAATCAACCAACCATTTGTTTATACCAGTGAATATGAAAATGTTGATCAAACCACCAACCAGTCATCAATCATTGTTAAAGTTGGACCTACAAAAGTCCCAAAATCCAAGAACAAAGGCCTACACCTGATACCGTCTGAACTAGGACGCCCGGTGTGATTGTTTTTCGACAAAAATCTTTGTCTGCAGGTTGCGAATGTATAGTTCCTGCTAAATATATTAGGAACTATACATTCGTTACTATAAGCAAGAATTCTACATTAGCAACTATCTTGCTAAATACTGCATTATTTATTGCTAACAATTCTGAATTCTAATGCTAATTTCTAGTGACTTTTGAGTCGAAGAATTATTTCCAGCAGTATGTGGAGATGTAGCCCGGCTGTACCTTTGATATCGTATCTTCAACTCCACCTGAAGCAAATGTGAGAGGTCATCTTAGGAAAATACAGGTCATGTTTGGAAATGTAAATATGACACTGTAAAAAACAAATTCATGAAACAATCGCACCATCGATGCGTTCCAAGAATCCCTGATGCTAAAGTCCATCGACCAATCTGGTTAGTTCTTGGGTAAGCCAGAACAATCAAACAATAATCCTGAGAGACATGTATCAATTTCAATCACAAAGTTCATTTCTGAACAATTGTCAATTACTGAGTGGGTGACTTTCCAAAACATCTGAGCGGCTCATACATTCGTCAAACAAAATAGTGTCCCTGAAAAAGTTCCAATCACTGATCCACAATGTGATGGCAAACTGAGGGCATGGTTCAACATGACAACCCAAAACATGTTTGGTCCACTTTGTCACCATAACTACATAATGTTTATTGATCAGCCCTTCAAATCATTTCCCATGCACAAAACTTCGGAGCATGTTGGTTATTATTCCCTATTATGAGCCATTGACACTATAGTTTTAACCATGGCTGACCATTGAACTCTAAATGGCTACTAATTGTTGTCCTAACCCATTCTGAGTTATTAACCACTGAACAAACAGTGGTTAATAAGCCATCTATACTATTATCCAACCTGTCGTTAGCACCATTTGCCATTTATAATGGGAATATCGGATTATTGACCCATTACCAATCAAATTTATTAACCACTATCCAACCTATTATTAACCTCTTGTTCTGAGAAGCGTGACTTCCAACTGTGCAACTACGACAATGACTCAAAACGTAGCTGCCAGTGGATTCTGCTAGTCCGACCTCCCGAAGGATCTTCATTTGCAGCTCAAAATCCTCGCTGGGCAGCGCGGCAATCTATCCTCGCTGCCATGTCTAGAAGCGTGGTGGGTGATCATATGGTAGTTTCTCAAGTCATAGGGGTACCTCCTAATCATCTATTATGAACCATTCAGATTCGCAGGAGATAGCTATTTATGAACCATATAAACGGTTCAGAACATTCAATCTATTCTGAACCATTTATATGGTTGGGTACCCTCAGATCATCCAATAGAAACTATTTGTAGCAATTAAGCAACCATAACTTTGGGGTCGCCTGCGGCTGGAGAAACCACCTTAGCAACGACGAATCCAGCGCCACGATGTGTCCGCACTTGCCAACACGATATAGACCTGCAAAAATGAACAAGTAAAACACCTTGGCCCCCAAAACCATTGTTTTTTATAGGTCATAACCCATGATTTGGAGGGTAAAAAACTACATTTTTTAAGGTCTTGCGAGCTTATTAAACAAGCATTGAATAAGGCCGAATGCCAAGAAAATATGTGGAGCTTTGCCTGCTAATTATCCTATGCCTGATGTTTGTAAAGTCCTTGCGCCGACTCTTGTGCAGTTTTACGCCGCAAGGGGTGTTTTTTCATTAACGCGAGATCCGGTCCTTCGTGCCACCTGAACACCGAGCTCTATGCCACTAGAGCTTCGACTCTTATAGCACAAAGTGAAAGTAAGATCCTCGTGTTTTTTGCAGCTTGCGAATGTGGAGGCGCCAGAAGCCGAGTCTGCGCCCTTTCGGCGCGAGCACATGGAGCACCTACACCGGACCCCCAGTGCCCAAGCAGTTGGATTCAGATCTCTGGATTCGCTCCAGGCCGCAAACATGCACCAGATGCACTGGTCTGTCTGGTAACAACTTGGAGGGAACCACAACCATGTATACACGGGAGTAAGTGTATAAAGGGATTAACATGGATTAACCATTGCGTGTGGTCCATCTCAAATTTGTCAAGCACACTGCTCTACCCACGAAGAGAATCTTGACATGCAAAGCTTGTGACTTGTGGTGAACCGTTTGTTACCAAATTTGACCAGAATTTGACAAAAGGTTGGCCACAAGAAACCCACAATCATTGCGCTGCACAATGATTCATCCAGTAGTAACCAGTAGTCACATTATCTTGGTGGCTTATAGATCCCTTGCTATAAGCCATCCAGTTATTGCTCTAAAGTCCATTTTTGATCATTCTCAAGCTCAAGCTTGTGATCTGTCAACACTATCCACCATCACTGCCCACCGCTAAAACCCAGCAAAAAACTAGGCATCCCCGATCAACACCCGGCATTTGGTGCTTTCTCAAAATTGGGAAGGCCAAACATGGATTGTTTACTACTATAAACTGCTAATAAACTACATTTTTTGAAGGGTCCCTTATTTTAAGAAACACCAATGTTTTTAAGCATGAGTTTTTTGGTGATTATATCCTATTAATTGTTAACCATCAAGAAACCAGAATATAACTTCGTTATGAACCGTTATAACCTCACATAATCCCCCATGATTCACCATGAATCCCCTGCAAATCCCTGCATTAATTCCCTATAGATCCCTCATGGATGATGGTGATGAACCACTAATCCCCCATGATTAACCACTAATCCCAGAATCCCTCTATAAATTCCTCCATCTGTCCCCTACGATTCCCTATCCCCAATCATTGCCCCACAAATCCCTCCAAATGCCCAGCATAATCCCCTATAAAATCCCTGATAACCCACTTACAAACCTCTAAAAATCACCTATGAACCCCTAGAAATCCCCTAGAAATCCCATAAAAAAAAACCATCCTATGACCACTCGCTCCTCACGGCTCTGCGCCCGGCGATCTTCGAAGTCTTTGGCGAAATCGCCGCCACCTGAGGCGCAGCCCAGAAGAGGAACCACGGTAGCAACTTATGAGGTCCACTTGCGATGGGTAATCACCATGGTTTATGGTGATGGTTAATGGGGGTTAATGGTGGCTAATGGTTAAGGAGCTGAATGAGATGATGGGTAATGGTGGCTATTGATGGTTCATGATGGTAGATAAATGATTTATGGTTGCTGGTAATTGATGGTAGATTAAGTAACTTATTATGATGGTTGATCACCATCATTAACCACTAAAAACCATCATTAACCATCAATGAGGTAATGTACTGATGGTTAATCACAATCATGGTTTGCGGTGGTTAATGATGCTTCAATGATGGTTGATGAGGTTTATGATGATATATGGTTCATGGTGTTGATGGTTGTGATGATTGATGGTCGTTAATGATGGTTAATGATGGTTAATTGGCTGAATGAGGTAGTAATCTTAGTGATAGTAGTAACTAACATGATCAGCATCATTAAGACCATGATGAAGCCGAATGGTGCGGAATTTATGGTGGTTTATGGTGGTTTATGGTGATCATGATGGTTTATGGTGGCTTTATGGGTTAATAAGTTAGTAACCATCTTAGTGGTCTTAACTAGCATGATCAACATTATCAACATCATTAAGTACGAGTTGGTCACTACCAACTCATGGCGTTCAACGATATTAATTAAGTTCATGATGCTTTAATTATGTGCTTAATGATGGCTAGAATGGTGCTTAAGCCATCATTAACGCCAAACTTACAGTCAATTAATTGTCATCGCATGTCTGGCCAGAATGATGCTTTAATGATGGCTAGACAGCTAGAATGGTGGTTTAATGATGGCTAGAAAAAACGGTTGGTGGTAGCAGCAATGATGGCTGTGATGGTTCTTGGTGGTTGATGACTATAATTAGCCTTGATGGTAGCCTCTGGTGGTTCATGATGGCGGTAGTGGTGGCCAACGATCGTCAAAGCAGTTGAGATAGAAGGAGATGGAAGGAGATGGAATCTAGCATGACGGAGTGGACTTGGGGTTTATAAGTTGTTTGGGTATCTCCACCTCCAGTTTGGAATAGTCTGTCTTCGCACAGAATATGAGTCTGTGGGATTGTTAGATATCATGACTTCTGTATATGTCTAAAGTCCAACTCTGAAGCGAGGTGTGCTGGGCCGGATTACCTTACGTCCTCACCTCTAGTCTGAAGATGCAAATGGAAAGGCGTTTGAATATGAAAGGCAACTATCTTCAAGGTTTGGCACAAGAAGTGGGAACCCTTGGGAACCAATAGAACCGTGCAATCTAGGGATAAAACATGTCTCTGAATCATTCACTACTTTCAGGAATTGCTGCTCAGCATCACGTTCATCAAAACAATCCTCTGTTGCGTGTGTGGGTATGCTGCGCTTGGCCTTCAGTATTTGTGCAGAATCCCGAGGGATTCGGGTCATGGGTCTATCCAATCTATGACTATCGTTGGCAGAAAACACCAATCAGCGAATGCAAATAGCATCCCTTCAACCAACTAACCTAGCAAGTAACTTCCTAACCTCAACTAACTTCAACAAATCAACCTACAGATCCCTTTCTGCGCATGCAAAAGGCAATGGTAGCTGCTCATGGACCAGGATCCAGCAAGTCACAACTATGATGAGTGCGTCACTAACAACCAAGAACAAAAACGTCACGTTGCAACATGAACCTCCTCCGACTGCCCAGCATGTGGGCCTTTGCCCTTTCCAAACTTTCCGAACTTGCCTGATGCAGCGGATAGCCAGTGATTCTACTGCTGAACAAACTAGTCAGAAAGGATAGGCTTCAGCAGTGGCTCAGGTACACCTAGAAGCTCCCATAGAACACAAATGACAAGTACATCTGCAACTGATCCACTGCGGTGCCAGCTTCACAGAAACAGGAGAATACTACTGACCATGGTCCCCTCGATGACATTCCAAATCTACCACGGCGAGACACACACACACACTGAGTAAATGCAAGGTGCATAGGTGAAATGAGATGAAATGATTATCTGTTTGAAAGGATTGATTGGTTGAAACTTCGACGAAGGGTCTCAACATACATGATGCAGTGGCGGCTGACGGCTGAAAGCTGAAATCGGCTAATGAAACACGGGATTGGAACAGCTTGTGATGGTCACTTGATTGAAATCGCAGGTACAGGAAACTGGCCAAGTTTCCCTTCCCACTCATGTCCACAGCTTCGTTGCGTGTGGTCAAGACATGAGTGCCACACGCCCCTGCAAGTGTATGTTACCTCCCTTATATACAGGGTTTGACACACACACACACAAACAAAACACATCCTCAAAAGCACCCTTGCTCAGTGTGGCTGTATCATAAATATCGCGCCTCCCATCTTCCCTTTTCCTGGCGGTGCCGCAAGTACTATGGCGTACTATGTCCTGTCCTTCCACTACCTTCCTAAGGAAAGTTTTTGAACTGAACAGAGAAACCCAAATTGATGAACACGTTACCCTCTGGTAAACTAGCATGGCAATGGAGAAGCCACCATTTATAGGTAGTTTCCGAGGGTTTCATTACAAAATACGGTGATTTTCCATTGCCAGGTTAGCTTACCATAGCGTACTTGTCGACATGGTTGATTGTAAAGCATGGCATAGTTGCAATTCCAGTGGAATAATTGTGATGTTCTAAAAACATCTGAATTCTTACAGTGTGAATCCTCAAGAAGGCCAAGTACATTGCAGAAAAGAACCTTTCGAACTACAAAAACTACTATGAGCGGAAATGGAAGGAATTCCAGCTTCAGCATTTGAATTGATCATCAAGTCTCATCACTTGCTTGTGGCAGTCGTTTATCATGCAGGCAAGATGGCAGGATCATGGGACGTGGGCGGAAGAATAGATCTTGCTCACAAATGTTCACATCCCAATTGCCCCACCCAAAAAACCTAAAAAAGCAACCCCCCTGGATATTCAACCTATCTTCAAGAATAATATCACAGCATCCAGCCACACAAAAAAACAAAAGAACCATCAACATGTCAATGACTAAGGGGGTTCAGATACCAAATACCCCATTGTCTGGTTGGTGGTTTCAACCCCAATGAAAAATATGCTTGTCAACCAACAATTGGTTAATAACTACCATGGAAAATAAGCAAAATGTCAATCAAACCACCAACCAGGAGGTGTTTCACTACTATTGTTACTGATTATCCCTATCATTAACCCTTATCAATAGCTATAAAACCACCAACCACTTATCCCGTCAGTTGGTTGATACATATTGACCCATCCCCATTTGCGCTGCAGCCCACAAGTTTTTCATCGCTCCATGGGTATCCAGGAGCCTTCTATCATTGGTTATCCACCGATCCTGATTGGTGGTTTCTTGAAACGGGGGTACCCCCAAATCATCCAGTTGATTAAGCAGTAACAAACAAGCAGTAATTGAATTAGGGATTGTTTTCCAAACAAATTTCGGTTTCAAGCCATAATTTCTATCCATTTTTGCTTTCCCCTAATCTTTGAGAAATACCTTGCAATCAAGCAGTACTATGAACATGCAATCATGAAATGAATCAATCAACCACTGGAAATCATGACATCATGACCCTCCTTCGCATGCTGGAAACTGGGCGCGCAAGCACGGAGTTCAGTGCGCCTCCGTACTTTGAGGGCTCCTTTCCAGGCGGATCAAAGCGATGAACTCTACGGGTTCGACATGGCAATGGTGGCAACATGGGGATGGGACGGGTGGAAGCAATTGCTTGCACGGCGCTGATCCGCCAAGATGCCAGGCTGACCGAATCAGTTTTGTAGAAAATCTGTGAACGTGCGTGACAGAAGATGTTACTTACATGGCATACACATATGGCTATGGGTCAAAACTGTGTACCCCCAGTAAACATCTAATGAATGAACAAACTAGTCTTCTTTGGCTGTTCATCCATGCATGTTTTGGGTCATGACCCATAGCCATAACATAATGTCTATGGACAATATAATATGACATATTGCATATTAGTGGATATGATTGCATATCATTGCATTGCCTATTAGTTCTGTCTATACACACATAGTATCGCAAAGTACCTGTGGCTTTATACTGAAAATATATTATTGCGACTACATGATATGTACATCATTGTAGATCTTGAAATACATATGTAGTATAGGTAATACAATCGTTATGTATAGTATGATCATGATAGCCTATGTGCAATGAACAAGTTCGAAGTATCTCCCCCTACAAACTGGCAACCTGTCAAGTGAGAAACAAGGGCACCAATACATGGAACAACCTGCAATGGTTCAGAGCAAGCATGTGAAATGGTAGGATTCCGACCATCGCCACCGGATCAATGGCCATTGTGATGGCACATTGGCTGCGCAGCAGTGGCTAACAACATCTCCTCGTCATCATCCTTGTCCTTTTCTCCCTCCTGCATTGCAAGGGGCACTGCCGGCAAGAAAACAGCAGCACCATACTACATTGCCAAGCACAACGACCGATAGCTTGAGTCGGAACGGATTGACACTCTGATCCTTTCCTAGAACTGAGGGCTGGTTCGCAGTCTTATCAGTGAATAGTCTAGTATGCAGTAGTGTGTCTCTTCGACATGTCTCTACCCAACTGCAAAAAAATGGCTACACACTTAGCCAAGAAAAAACACCTAATTACTGTAGATCACGCCAATTCGGAAACACAAACGGAACTCTAATGAATCACCGGTGGCCGCGTGGTCCCCAAGGCCACTCCTGCGAACTCCCAACCGCTCCCCCGTATTAAAGGGCCAGTGGCCGGGATACGACGCAATACCCCAGCCGCTCCCTCCCTCCCAACCAGCCAGCATGGCGTCGCAGCAACCGATCCTCAGTAGGCTTCTGCTTTAGCCGCTTCAACTCTGCCTGTTTCGGCGACCCCTTCTCAAGGCTTGGGAGGGCCCTAGATCTAGGTGGTGAACAAGCCGTTCAACTAGCTATGTCTATCATAATTGCAACAAGCCATTTAACTATACGTTTATACCAGTTCTATCATGCTATATCTCATTATATCTGTCATAACTAGTGGTTACATGTTACCACAATTCCTGATTCTAATTGAGTCTGAATGTGCAACAGGGACACGGGATGCGGCACACAATGTGACAAATTTGTCTTGCAGAAATGAGTTGCTAAATGCCCTGTTGTGGTTCAACATGTGCCATCAGGAGGAGGAGGAGCCTGACTACTCACTTCATTCTCTTTCTCAATTTTGTCCAAGATCTGACCTGTTCTTCTTCTGCCTTTGCCTCACCACACATTTACCACTCATATAGCGTGTGAGAAATCTTAAGTCAATTCCAAATCAAAAAACAAACACTTTGAAAACAAAACTACCACATCTACCGTTCATCTACCACTCACCTACCACTCATCACATTGAAAAAAATAACCGACTTTTCATCGTCTCCAAATGCGATGCCTTAGATGCCTCACTGGTGCCACAAGGCCGGCAGCTCGCAGCTGAACCTCCAGAGTCATGTCTTCAATGACGCTGCGGACTTTTTCCGGTCGCCCGACGCGGACAGCCTAGCGACAGCGGTGGCTCCCCCAACGATGGAGTCACTGAATGTGCAAAAGATGAAATCCTGGATCTGCGTCCTGATTCTTGTGCTCGTTGTCATCTAATAGATATATCATTAGATAAATATGCGTATATAGAATTAATACATATACATCATGAATTATATATTATTTATGGGTGTGTCTGATTAAGTAGGGGTACCCAAAGCTATGGGTGAAATTAAATACTAAAAGTGAGTAACAAACTCGATTATTTGGGGGGTACCCCCAGCTATTAAGAAACACCATCTAGCAATTGTTTAACCATTTGTTTTTGTGATTATCCACTAGCTATTGTTAACCATTACAATCCTGTAGAAAACCACTAAGAAACCATGAATTACATATTATTATTGTCGTTTATTTCACATTATACCCGATGATTGTTAGCTGCTATCCCGCATGATCGATGGCCAACACATTGACCCTCTGAACACGTTGAGCACGCTCATTGGAAAACAAATTGCACATCTGAACATCTGGCAGTGGGTCAAAACCCTGTACCCCTGGTTCCCCTATCATTAACCATTGTTTTCCCTAGTATTGTTGGTTATCATCCCCAATTATTGGTTGGTTTATATTGATCCATAGCCATATGATTCACTCCATCTCGGCGGCGGGAGCATGTTGCATGTTTCTTCCATTGAGGCTATGCGGCATCCAAAGCAGCAACAACACCCAACGCTGGTACCTTCACCCCTCGCGCTCGAAGACCCTCACAAATGTTGTCAACGGCCACCTTAACAAGTCCAAGAACGATCTCAAAAATTGAGCAACGGAGACATGCTCTCTCTCCCAAAGGATGGCTACACTTCTATACTCGGATTGTTTGATACACCCCTGGATTTCCAAATTGAGCCGAAAGGAATCAACGACAACTCTAAAGCAAACATGGGAGCCCTTGCATACATCCGATTGAACGATTGCAAAGCTATGGCAGGTCCTAGGTGTGCATTCAGCAACAAGCAGAAACTAACACTGCCTGCATGCAGACTCTGCATTGCCAAGGAAGCAGAATAAACAAGGCCTCAATTGAAACTTAGAATGCATACAGTCATACTGGTAAATAGCATCATATGTGAGCAAACGAGAAAATTACCTGTAGAAAATAGAAATCCACCAAGGTGCTCATGTTGGAATTTGGTTGAAGGGGCGGTCATAGTTCTCCGCATGTTGCGTGGCATACGACTGGGCTTGTCCATGGTTGTCCTTGCACCGCATCCCGATGGTCATCCTCTCATGGTTCCCCACATTGCTGTCAGAGGTTGCCAGCACCGGCGTCAAGTTCATGATCTGGCGGCACAGCGGGGAGACAAGGAATGTGGTCAGTGCCCATTGTTGTGGTCTGTGGGTGGTGGTGGGCGGTGGTAAGTGGTGGTAGTACTTCTGCCGCTGGTGTCAATTCTTGTCAGAATACATTGTTGATTTGAGGTGCCATTGATGTCATTGTTGTTGCCGCCGTTGATTCGAAAATGCAGCTGGTGCTTCTTTTTGGTCTGCCAGTGATCAATTGCAGCAGTGCCTTGTTGGTGATGGTGCCAACAGTAATAGTGGTCGCTGTTCTTGCTGTCCTAGCTTGTTTAGTTGTGATTGATGTTGAGGTCTGGCAAGAGCTATTGTTTTTTTCCGTGGGCTCGTTTGTTCTATTGTTGCGGGTGCTTCTGCTGCTGTTGTTGTTGTTGCTGCGGATCCTTTCCCGCAGATTGTTGGCTTTGATGCTGCTGTCGCAAAAGAACACAAATATGTTTCGAACCAAGCTGCATCTACCATCAAGAACTACCGCTATGTAAATAATTTACCGATCAATGCAAATTGAGATGGATGTGAATGGTTGCTTCCCCAAATCTTTCCCAAACTGCCCCGACTCATGTGCCGGGAGTCTTTGGATATTTTGGTTGTCTGGATTCATTGGTTGGTGGTTTCAACCCTTTTGAAAAATATTGGTCAACCAACCCACAATTTGTTAACACACGTTTACAGGTCGGCACTTGGGCAACTGCTGCAACCACAAACCAACAGGCTTTGGAACATACCTTACCCCTACCCGTAACATCCCACAACCAGTTATCTCTATGGCTGACAAGGGAACCCCTGTTAAGTAGGGATGGTTACCTATTGTTGCTAGGTGACAGGAAGGGTAGGGATACTTTACTGTAGCTTTGCTCTTTAGCAATAACCGTACTATATAGCCTGTACAGTAGCTACTAATTATGCCAACAATTGCAAACATCATGTCGTCTCGGCTGCGGCCTTTGTCCAGAAGTGCAGGATTTGCACTGAAACACCTCGGAACACATCTGCTGGGGAAGACTCAAAGTTTCGAAACCTTTTTCATACCTAAATCTGAACTGACCTCAGAAACTGAATCTTCAAAGGGAAGTTATAAACAACAACCCAAGCCCCAAATCTAGCTGCTGAGACATGACATCAAGAGATCAAGCAGAACTGGCACAATGACCAGGATAATGTGATTGAAAGCACTCCAAATATCCACATGGCGATGGCATCTTGACACTACAACATGTTCTGCCAGAATCTTGCTTTCCTGGTCTGCAGGAAAGAAATGGAAAGAAATCAATGCATCGTGTGGCGGTAGGTTGTCTATGTTTTCGATTTTCAGAAAGTTACTGCTCAAACAATAATACTGGTTGGTGGATTCAACAGCTATGAAAACTATAAATCAACCATGTGGTAATAGTAGGGAAATTGATTATACAATTTCGATCAAACCACCAACAATTTTAGTTGTTTTACCATAAGTTTGTTGCTTATTGCTCCCCATTACTTTCCATTATTTACCCTGGTTTTAAAACCAGTGAGCTGAGTTTTCTTGGGTGATCTTGCACTGTTCTTCCCGCTTCTACGACTGGAATCATGATGCCGACAACAACACGACGTGGCAATCGGATCACCTTGGAAATCCCAGGAGAAAGCGTCCATTTTGCAGCAAAAACTGCGGGGTCAGATCCTCGTGGCTGGCAGTCTGGAACCAGTATGGGACCTGAGATTGAGAGCATTGATTATGTTTGAAGATATTGTGGCTAATTAACATCATGAAAATCTTATGTTCATTATCATCGTTGATTATGTGACTATGTTGATTATCATGGTTGATTAATCAACTAGGAATCAACATGATATTGAACATCTTGAAATTAGAAACATCGGATGCTTGAAATTATGTTGATCACCCAACTAGGATACTTGCAACATCTTGAAATTCGACATGCCTGGCGGTGAAGAAAAGCACAGATCCGTGCCCATGTCGCCCTTCCAAATTCTAGGGTGGTTTGCCCCAAAGGTGTACACTTTAATGCGATAAAACAACGATCATAAGCCTCCAAGCAGCCGTTCATCACCGAACAAAGAACGGTTCCAAGACGCAACCAAGTACCCCGAAGCGTTGCAACAGAGACTCGTCGCGTACAAAGCGCGGCCAGGATGCTAGTTTTTCCAGTACCAGGCGGACCCTGCACAACCTCGGCAGAAAGCCACAACTGTTATGGGTGAAAATATCATACCACAACGTTAAAGATGTTGGAAAGCATAAATGTCTGTATTTAGTATTGACACAGCATCTATGCCAGTCTTCCACACATATGTTTCTGCTAGTAATGATATTGTAGAGCATGAAATACTGCGGAACATAAACATCGATACGTGTAGAATTGATACGCAGAACTCTGTAGCATCAACACTACCTTGGGTGATTTTCGTTCAGATTCTGAGAGATAAAAACTCAAACATGACCCGCCAAAGGCACAGTTTTACACCAATGAGATGGCAGTGGGTCAAAACCCTGTACGCCTGGTTCCCCCATCATTAAGTAATTACTGTATTGTTTCCCCTATAAGTTACTGGTTATCATACCCCATTATTGATGGTTCATATTGACCCATAGCCAGATTCCATGCTTCATCCTGGCTCCAGGCCGTACATGTTCGTAGGAGAGCCGCGTGTAGCGCACTCCTGCGCTGCTTCCCGAGGCCTAGCCATGTTGGTGAAACCAAAGGAGGGCCTATGGTCCGATGGAGGATGGTACACCAATGGCTTTTGATGGTTGAGAGTTCTATGTTCTGGCTTCTTCCAAGGATATGATATTTCTTCTTGGAACGCATATCGAGATTTGTCAGAACAGGGGTACCCCTTAATCATCTTCATCAACCATTTATAGCAATAAACCATCCATTTGTTGGGTTCCCCATCTTGAGAAACTCTCGCATGTCTCATAAGAAATGTATAGTTTAGTCACATCCAGGCCTATGCAGTAGCATCCAAACTCATTGCAACCCTGTAGAGGTGTCTTCAAAGGGATGCTTCTTCAAGCCAGGCTCCAAACAGAAGTTTCCCAATCAAAACCCATCAAAACCAAACAAACCTAAAGAAACTAAGCCTGGAGTCTTTGGGACGCCAAGCTTCTCACTAGATCCTGGTGGAGGATCACCGCGATGTGGCCAGCGCGATTTGGCTGATGGCTGCTCCACATTTTCAGCGGGCTCCAAAGTCGATCCATGACAACATGTCGATATGGCAGACCCGTTCGTGAAAAAACGGCTGGTGAAAAGATGGAGATCAGCATGCCGTGACTGGATACCAAACAAGATGTGCATTGTACTTGCAGATACTTCATGTTTAAAGTATTTTAAAGTATCTTGCATCCCTGTATATCAAACTAGACTTTCATTACTTACAGATACTACATGTTTCAAGTATCTTCAAGTGAAAGTTCTTCTAGAACCAGCTGGGGCCGCTGGGGGTGAGCTGCCGGCTCCTCTGTGACTCATTGAGGTCTTCCACCTCAGCGGCCGAGGGACCTGCTGTGAGCCCTGGACCACACCGCCCTGGACCGTCCCTGGGACTCCTTGGATACGAGATTCGTTTCATGCCTTGTTCCAGGACCTGTGCGCTACAAGAATCAACCAGAGACCTTGCGTTTCATCGTTTCAAAATGTTTCAAGGCAACCTTGTCCCCAAACCCATGACCTTTATCTATGTTTGTGCTAACAGGTTGAGCCCGAAATGTGTGATTCATGTCTAGATTGAAGAAAAGTGTCTAGATTTTTGAAACATCAATCACCAACCAACATGTAGACCGGTGAAGCTCACGTATAACATGCATTTTGGAGGGACCCAGGGACACCAAACAATCGACAGCACCAGGCCTCGTCTACTTGCCTTTGTGCCTGGAGCGAGCCCTCTGACTGACTGAGGCTCTCTGGCTATGCTTGGTGGAGAAGTCAGTGGGATGAACGGTTCCGACACCTGTTCTCCATCCTCAACCAATTCGTTACATAATAAGTATGTTAGGTTTTTGTGCTAAGATTTCAACACATAATCTTGCTTCAAGCTTGCTTAGTCTCTTAGATGATATCTCATCTTACTTGCATCTGAGATATCTATCTGACAGAGACAACTCATCCCACATGCAGTCTGACACAGGTGAAATCGACCATCTGACAGGTGGGAAAGCCATACACCGGAAGGCCATTCGTGGTTTTTCGTGGTGCTTTCCCATGCTTTCATTTTGGTTTCCTATGCTTTCCTTATGGCTTTCCCTATGTTTTACCTATGTTTTCCCTATGTGGCTGTGGGTCAAAACCCTTAGTCCCCCTGGTTCCCCTGTCATTAACCATTGTTTTTCTTGTTATTGTTGGTCATTATCCCGAATTATTGGTTGGTTAAGTGCCTGACCCGTAGCCATATAGTCGGTATATATCCCCTGTAATTGTTAGTTATCAGTCCCTATTACAAACCGTTAACCACTATAGTATTCCCTATGATTAGTGGTTAGTTTTATTACTAACCATATATTACCATTGTAATATTCCCCTATTACTAACCTTTATAATATTCCCTATAATTCTTAGTTATCAGTCCCTATTACTAACCATGAACCATTAATCATTATAGTAGGTGAAACTATTGACCACTAACCATTAACCCTATTAACCATTTACCATTATATCCCGTATGATATTCCCTGTGTTTTCCTCATGCCGGTAGTTTTCTCAGCAGTTATTCTGCAGGTCGAAACCGCACCTCCAGGAGCCTCTCCTCACGATGATCATCCACCAACTCGCAGTTTGCCAGCTGGCTACAACCTGGGAATGAGATTTTCACTGGCTTGTAGGGGGGGTTTATAGGGGTTACAGGCAGTTAACAATACAGGTTTTAAAGGTTTTATAGGGGCTTGGTGGGGGTTTTAAAAGGTTTTATAGGGTTTTTATAAGGTTTTAAAAAGTTGTGTAGAGGTTTTATAAGGGTTTTATATGTTAAGAATTGTTAATGAGCAGGGATAGTAAGTGACAATAATGGTGAATTAATAGCCATACATATGCTGGTTTCTGAACATTGGGAACCCCCAAAATGGTTGGTTTATTGCTATAAATGACATCAAATGACTAATAAATAATGATTTTGGGGTGCTGATATGCAGGGATTACAACGGTTTGATTGGGGATATTTATAGTGCTCAATTGCTTAATAATAGCGGACAATAACCAACAATAAAACAAACATGATGGCTTCTTAAAATAGGGAATAGGGAACCCTATAATTGTGCTTGGTTGATAGTGCTTAACCATGGTTGTCAACAAGGCAGATATATAAGCAATCATATGGGATGTACCATCTATAATAGTTGGTTGATTGCTGTAAATGACTACTAATGGATGATTTAGGGGTAGCCCTATTTTGAGAAACCACCAAACATTTCCCTACCCGCAATCAGTTTCCTCTGAATGTTATAGCTAACCAGGGAACCGCAGTAAGCAGGGATGGTTACCTTTGTTGTTAATTTGGAAGGGGCACGGTTTACCGGTTTACCTACAAGACTGGCTCATTAATAGTACCATGGAGTAACTGGGATAGGAAAACGTTTGGATGTGGGAACCAACTGTCCTCATACATCAGATTGTTCAACCCTTTACCAACAGTCTGAGACCATCAGAAAGTGGTAACGGCCCCATGTACAGGTCTTGAATCAACAGCAAATCGCCCAGATGGATGATCTACCCATCTCAACCTGATGAAAAAGCAGTCTTTGTGATCACTTGGTCATCCCAAGAAGGGATGATTTTTAGACTCCTGAGCTACTGATTGTCCCATCGAACGGTCCAGCCGAACGACAAACGACCCCTCGGGGAATCCAAGGGCCCGGGTCCCCGAGCGTTTGCGACGCCGAAACTTCTCGAGCTCTGCGGAGGCCTGAGATGCCTTGGGGAATCTCAACTGTTTCATGGCTTTCCCATGGCTTTCCCAAGATTTTTCCATGGCGAAAGCCCCACGGGTCTCCCGTGAGTTTCATGAGTTTCCCATGGCTTTCCCAGGAGTTGTCCAATAGGAAAAAAAACACAATTTCTGGGTCCGTATCCTCTAAAGTTGCCAAGGGCTGGATGTAACAGTCAGCTATGATTGTTCTCGACTGAACCGAGGCTGGCAATGCCGTAGGTTTGTCGAAGGGCTAGCAATGTCATAGGTCTGTCCATGACTTTTGAAGAAAAGGAAACACATATTTCTCCAGGGACAAAATGAATTGCGACACTCACTTTTCTCTAGTCGCTTTTTACTTCTTTTTTATCAACATTGAAACAGGTCAGAATCCCCCCAAAAAATTACACGGTTGAACAGTTCGGCATAGCCGGATTTGATTGAAAAACTGCTATGACTATTGCCAATCAACCATCATAAACCACCATTTGGCTGTAGTTCACCCTGTACCCCTGGTTCCCCCGTCATTAACCAGCAAGTTTTCCCATTACTATGGTTGGTGAACTTATCCTCTGTGAAATTGGTTTGTTGAGACTGACCCAGCTCGCCATATAGTTGGTACATATCCCCTATAATTGTCAGTTATCATCCCCTATCTTACCCATTAACCAGCTATTATTGTTGCTTCATCTTGACCCATAGCAGGTCAAGCAGTTGGACTGGTCACTTTGCAGCTCTGAGTGCTGAGGGGATTCCCTGAGCCAACAGACTTTCGAAGCGCTGGAGGACCGTTTCTTCCCCCTGGAGCGATGGACCCCTTAGGTTGAGGGAGATTCACAGGTTCAATGATTCATAACGCGGCTGGTCACTGGTTAATGCCCAAACATCACCGTCTTGACAATGCTTCACCAGGTAGGAACAGAACAGCTGTGCTACGGATGGCTTTTGGCGATGTTTTTCCTTGGGTCCATGTCCATCTGACTTTTTGATGTGATAGTGATCGTCAGAAGCTGCAGCTGCCCCAAACCCGACATCAATCAATCCTTGAATGCCTCGAAATGGGATGTTTGATAGTTTTTTAATCAAGTGAAATTGCACTGTGTAAGGGCCCGAACTGACACACCAAATATCAAAGTGAGCCTGAAAAGCGTCTTCCCCATACAAGCTAGGAAGAGACCCAACCCGTGAGAACCTTTTTCATGGCAAATTAATCTCTGAAGGAGTCACAAATTGCATCTTCAGCTTTCATCGAATGACATCCACTTGTGGCTACCTCAATTTCGAACCAAACGCTGTTCATTCGTATGTCATTGACCATCACCAATGCGTATCGACATGTATCGACTGGAAAGCTTGGGCAACGCCAAAGCCTCGTGACTTGAATGATCCCATGTTCACGCTCATGTGGCTATGGGTCAATATTAACCAACCAATAATGGGAGTTATTACCCAGCCAACTATAGGGAAAACAATGGTTAATGATAGGGGCACCAGGGGTCCGGGGTTTTGACCCACTGCCATGTCCTCCAAGCAAAGGTAGGTTAACATCTCCACTTTGATTTCTTTACTTTTCAGATGTTTACCAGCAGTCTAAGGTGCACCCCCTGATGGCCACGGGACCTACCACTTCTGAGCATGGTGAATGTCTGCCAGTTCTTCCTCGCTTTTGGTGTCATTGTAATCTGTTCCCATGTATACCGTATATGCAACTCATTCTAATGTATCATGACTTCTGATTTAAAGCTACAAGCCACAGACTGGAGACATGAAAATGGCAGGCAAACAGCTCTAGTTTAGCAAGTCCTATGGTAGTCGAGTTCAACCAGCCGATGGCGCCTCTTCTTTTTGCCCTTTGGGCTCCTTGACAGGTGCAGCCATCCGCTCAACAAGCCGCGTCATGGATCCCATGCACAGCAAAGAGACATCCATCTCTCGACGGAAGTCAACATCCATCCCCACCAAGCTATCAGGGCCGGATGGAGACTTCGTTGATGTTGGTGTTTCGCAAAATTGAGAACCCCCAATTTTTATGGTTGGTTTATGGTGGCTTACTATACATGATTCAGATTGAATGATTTGGGGGGTATGCTATTTTGAGAGACCCCCTGATCTGTTTTTGGAAAATCGTTGAATTGCCATGTGATCTGCGTGCTACATTGTTTGGGTCCATCAAACTTTGGATGAGACACATTGTGTTTCAATATATCTCATGTTTGCCTGATGATGGCAACTACTACATTACCACATAGTTCTTTTGACCCAAACTGGCCTTGAGATGTTTCAATCACATCTTCCGAACCAAAAAGCACTTGGTCAGCTCTGCAAAACCTATGTTTGGGCAGTGGGGTTGGTTTTGAACAGTTGCATCTTTTACTCAGAACACACAAACATTCAAAGATACTGACTGTCCTGCAAGAATCAGCAACTGCGTTGTTTTGCACAAAGGGAAAAACTGTATCTTCATGAACTTTAAAGCCTTAAAAACACACTTCGAGAAAACTAGCAAATGCTCACAAATCATCAGCCAGTTCAGGAAATGATGCCTTTCTGCGTCCTAGTCTGGTCATGCGACATCCAGCTTTACTCGATGTGTTTGCGTTGTAAAAGTGTATCGACCCCAGCCTTTACATGTCATTACTTGAACTGAACACTTGAACCGTTGAAACACTTATTGGTGGAATGATTCCATCCCAAAAATATCAGAGACAATCATCCCCAGGTATGCTTGAAAACAAAAAGCTGAAGTCCCACCAAACTGAATAAATATCCAAAACATGAATTGAAACCACAAACTAGAACGTGAAATAACATGAATATAGATATCATCATTTACTATACCCTGTATTGTTGGTTATCATTCCTTATAGTTCATCATCATAATGGTGGTTTCTGATTAGTGTAACCCCCCCTAAAGTAATGAAAATAGATGAAACCAACAGCTAGATACTAATCAGAAACCAACATTACTGCCTATTTTTGCTTATCATTTCCTATGTTGATCCATTCCAAAGATCCACCCCCAGGATCGCGGGCCCCCAGTGCCTTCGGCGAGGCTTCTCCTGGATGGAGCACAGGCTTACAGCCTTGTACTACGACAGTTACCGATCCCAATGACAAGGAACAAGTTGTGGTAACACCCGAAGTTGAGTTACCAAAGATGAATAGTGGTGAACTGTTTTACATGCTTATCCCAAAGTTGAAGACCCGAAAGTTGTGGTCATCAGATCTTGTTCACCGAAGACGAAATATCCGTGAACTGAGACATGATTCATCACCAATCATCACTTTTAGAGACTGTTGTTGGCCACATCTAACCAGAATTCACATGGCTGTGGGTCAAAACCCTGTACCCCTGGTTCCCCCATCATTAACCATTGTTTTCCTTGTTATTGTTGGTCATTGTCCCTAATCATTGGTTGGTTAATATTGACCCATAGTCACATTCATCCACCCCAGTCATTTCTTTCCGGCCATGACACACCGAAATCAAACATCTGGCGACCAAATTCACGCCGACATCAGCCAGAAGGGGATCGGGATCTAAAGTCTATCTACCCACCGTGGATGAACATATCTACATGACTTGACATTACCAAAACCTAATTTCAGAGTAGATTGTACATCAATTGACATGATGAAAAGTGTTAAACTGAGCGAAAAACATGAATATCATACAATAAACCACTCGAAAATGCCAGATATGGGCGGATGGGGATTGACAAATGCACCTGAACAAACAGCTGTTGCTGGAATCAAGACCTCACTGCGAAGGGGTGATTGCCATTCCTTGGTTGTAGGGACTAGGGAAACCTCAAAAAAGAACACGCACTCATAGCCCAGGATTCGCCCTACCAAGGGCCTCAAGACGCCGATGAATGGTCGGTCTCCCTGATCTAACACATTCTTGCACCGCAAATATCCATAAATTAGGAAGCAACATGAGGTAACCGCAACCCCGACAACAAGAAACAACCTCAGGACCCGCCTCTAGTCCTGATAACCCATCCCTAGCCTTCCAGTTACCTCTATAGTAGGTAACTAGCTGGTTTCTACCATTGCTCTTTAGGGTTGGTTACCTACTATAAAGGTAACTGGAAGGGTAGGGCATAGTTCTACAGACTTCTCAACTGCGACCCTCCCTGCATGGTGTGCCTCCACTTGTTTGGTCGGCTGGTTCTGCCAACGCATGGCCCAGCGATCAGCCATGCCCACGGGTGCAGCTGTCTGACCGCCAGTGACGTCAGGGGCGGTGGGTGCCGAGTGGCTCTGCCAGAGATCTCCCTGTGCAAAGTCATAGAGGGTACCCCCAAACCATTGGTTTTCCTCTGAAAATGATGATTTGTTTTGTGGATTAAGATAGGGACAGCCAACTGATTGAATGGGCGATCTGGGTTGGGTAATGCTGTAAACCTTTTTTGTGGATTCAAATCGGGGTACCCTGTGGCTTGACAGCCAACTGATTTTCCAGGGCAGTCTGGGCTTGGCAATGCTGTAAAGAAAACCTTGAAAAGTGAACCCTGGTGGAGTTGAAAATTTCCAGCTTGCAGAAACAAACAAAGCAGTTTGACCCTAACTTTCACAAGTTACTGACTTCACCAAGCTGGGTGGTGGTAACCAACCAACCATGTGTTCGTACTAGGGACCACATGGTTTAGAACCACCAACCAGCAAGCAATATATACATGTTAAAGCATGGAAATGGCATTGAACATGTGGCTGTTTCTCAAGTCATAGGGGTACCCCCAAATCATCCACTATGAATCATTATATTTGTAATCAACCAGCCATTTTGGGGTACCACCATGGCTTGAGACACCCCCATGTGGGAAAGGTAGGGAATGAATTGATCCAGGCGAAACGCCCAGCAAAGCGAGGGCATGCCCTCGGACCCACTCGCCAACCCAGGCATTGAGATCCCTCACCATGAGTTCCACGGTGGGCTGCACCCGCACAGCATGGTTCAAGCCAAGAAGAGCCTTAGTGAGGTGCGCGTTCAAACGTGCAGGTCAACGGACAAATCCTCAAAGATGTGGGCTTTCACTTAGTGAAAACATTTGATGACATGGTATGCTTGTGGGTTGCCTGTTGAACGTCCCAACTATGAACCAAACTAGTCGACCTGTTTGGATTTCTTCCTTATCAGATCTTTCCGGTGAATCCGATGTGTCCGTTGCCAGGTACCTTCTCCTCCAAAGAAACAGCACATGCATCCCGATCTGCCTGTGACAAGCATCACAAGAATTGACCAAACATGACATGAATGATATCTGGTTATCAGAATTCAGAATATTGGGCATCAGGAAAATGGTAAGAAGTACTGCTTACTATCAGAGATATTTCTTTGGCCTCAAGTCTCATCCATTGCGACTTGGCTGTGGGTCAGTTCACCCTGGACTCCTGGTTTCCCCACCATTAACCATTGTTTTCCCTATGAAAGTGTTGGTGATTATCAACCACTGGTTGCTTGATTAACTGCTTGACCCAGCTCGCCATGTTTGTCCTCCAATCAACGGCTTCAGGACGTTGCCCGACAGCTTCTTCCCTGAACAGCTAAGGCAACTGCCCACATCTGCCGCTCGTAGACCGTGGCATTGGCCGATTTGTCGACTCGCCACAACTTGTCTCGACAGTCCTGGAAAATCCTAGGGTCAACTAATGCATACTAGTTATTGATGGTAATAGGTGATAAATGATGAACTAATGGTTGATGATTGATAAATTTATCAATGGTCACACACTAGCCATCAACTAAGGGTTGATAAATAATGAATTAGTTATTGATGGTCATGGGTAATCAAGTATTCATAGCTACTGGTATGCTATTGGTTCATGGTGGGCCCCAAGTTGTGTGAAGGCACCAACCAACCCCAGGGTTTGGCCGCATCCAATGTAATCAAACTCCCGTGATGCCAGCCTGCGCCGTGCGCCCTGTCTCCATGTGTCATCGCAGCTACGCCAACATCTACCAGCATGATTTATCCATCAACATCCACCAACATGCACCTACCCCGTGATTGATCAAAATACGGGAACCAAATACTATTACTATGGGCCCGGGAACCAAAAATTTGGTTTATTACTCACAAATACTATTACCAATTTTTTGTGAGTAATAAACCAAATTTTTGGTTCCCGGGCCCGGGGACCAAAAATTTTGGTTTGATGATTTGGGTTACCCCTATATTGAGAAAGACCCACCTGAATGAATAGCCCACCAACATGCACCTAGCCCACCAGCTGCCAACCATCGCTTCTCCTCCGGAAAGATTCCTCGCACTTGGACGATGAGAGTCCCACCAGGCCTTTCCAACGCCGCTGGGGTGTATGGTCCGGATCCGATAGTCACATGGACACAACATGTATGGATAATAGCCAGCGAGAAAACCATGGAAATGGTGGAATTTTCTCTGGTTCACTATGCTTAGTAGTGGTTTACTATGACGGATAACCAACAAAAACTGGTTTTTGGTTGAACCACCCTACGAAACATGTGCTTGTCAACCAACTAATCGAATGGCAATACTCGGGAAAACAAAAAAACAATTGAGACCACCAACCAAATAACCAGCAAGAAATAGATTAATCAGCAAATGCATGCAAATAAACGGGATAACATGAAATGCATGTATGGTGGTTTCTCAAAATAGAGGTACCCCTAAATCATCCATTAATAGTCATTTATAGCAATAAGCCAACCATTTTTGAGGGTTCCCTAGATTGAGAAACTACCAATGTATACATACTGGCTTTGTTAGTTGCTTTGTTAGTTGGTTTGCTAGTTCCAGCAGGTCATGATGTCTAGTGGACAGCATGGCAAATGAACACAGCGACAGGAAATCAGCCACTAATCGAAGGAAGTTTAGAAGTCTAACTTCCGACAATATGGACAACTCAGCTAGGGCAGATCGCCTATGCAGACGTGAGAAAGAAGAGATGTGAGAAAGATGAGAGTGCGAGCGCGCCAAAATGTTAGGAAAGTCGCGAAATGCTGTGTTTTGCAAGGTTTTGTGCATCATGAGGGTCCAGAAGGGTACCTCGCTAAAGCGGCGGGTGCGGACCACTGTGGCGGAAGGTGTGTGCAAAAATCGTGAAAAAACCTCGGCGCGAAGCACATTTGGAAGTCAAAATCGTAAAAACATGTCAGGTCCGGAGCACTTTTGGGACATGCAACTTGCAAAATCGTGAAAAAACCCAGGCGCGAAGCACATTTGGAAGTCAAAATCGTAAAA
>VSDK01020365.1:429174-442753 GCA_009767595.1 Symbiodinium kawagutii
GCGGTTCATGGGTTGTTCGGACGACTCCACTGGAGGAGATCTAAAGACAAACGCCACTGGCACTGGCTCCTGCAAAGGATCCGTGGCCGAAATGGTCACGGAGTCTCCCCTGGACACCCCATGGATCCGGCAGGGAATGGTTGCTGAAGTCCAGGTAGAGCCACTGCTACCAACGAGGCTACACTTGAAATCTGAGCTTTGACCTGTATAACAGATATCCCTACGCCAGGGGTTCCCTGGTTACCTACAGCGAATAGGTAAGCGGAAGGGTAGGGTTTCTTTTGCTGACACTTTTTGCTGATAGCCGCGTCAAAGACTAGAAAGATCTGAATGTGTTACCTGGTCATGCACTGAATCTGAATCCATATGCAACACTCAATGCAAGTTTCTCAATTAACATATCCTGCCATCACTTCCCAACACCTCCGTGGAAAAACGTCATCAATTAGCACCTTTCAAGTGCAGTGCTGATAAAGGTCAGGCAGTATTGCCATGCGCCAAAAATTTCCTGTGACGTGTAGACCACCCACCAAAGAACTGTTATTCATGCCGCCAGTGGAAAGTATGGATAACTGGCACTAGATGCATCATGCATCCTTCACCCACCGGTCCGCCTTCGGATTCGCATCCGATCCACATCGACGTTGTTCATGGGTAATTGCATAGCTGCCATCCTTGTGTTGCAATCGGACTCGGATCGAAGCTTCACATGACATTCATTATAGATAAATTCCAAATGTGAAATCTAGATGCTGTGAGCAACACCAGCATCAAAAATACTTGCAATACCGTTAAATCATCTTAAATCATGTGGATGTGATAGCTATCAATGACGCGAAGTAGCAAAAACAACAACTGGTGGTTTTTGAATAGCTAGGGGTACCCCTCAATCATTCTTTATATTCGGGCATTTATAGTAATCAAAGAACCATTTTGGTGGTTCCCTATTTCAAGAACCCCCAAGTGGTCAACAAGATGTATACAACAAACGTGCATAGCATGTTGCAAAAAACACATCATTTAGACGATCCCTCGCACCAGGGAGCTCGGCAGGTGTCGTTTAGATGGTAGAGCTGTCGAAGATGCGGCAAGAAACAGGATTTGCAACACCATGATTTCTGATGTTGAATTCCAGGTGGTGACAATCAATTCACTAACATCGTGATCAATTATTGTGTCATGACATGTCATGACCTTATCACAACCCAATTCACCCCAGATTCTTCTCCAAATCCTGTTAAGGTTATCAGAGAACTCAACAAACGAAGTCAGTTGCCTCTCGTTGTAAAATTCCTGGCTTTCCAAAACTGTCCACGCTCTGCCAGTTGTCTTGTTGTCTACAACAAAATGTATTTGCAACGAAATGGTTGTACTTCACTGGTTCCCGATGGTTGTCACAGCCTCAGAACAGCATGTCCAGTGGGTCCTACATGTCGACAAGAACACTTCAATACTCAGTAGATAGATACTGGATGGATCTTCTTATTTGTTGGCTCTGGTCTGAAATTATAAATTCATATAAATTCAATGATTCCGCACACTAGTAAGTACATGGTCATTTCTCAACATAGGGGACCCAAACCATGGTTGGTTTATTACTAGAAATGGTTTATACAAGGATGAATTGGGGGTTACCCCCAGCTGGCTTGAGAAATCGGCGTATTGGTCTTATTGTTGATTATTGCTGGTTATTCTCCCCTAGTATTAACCACTACAATTCCCTATAAAAACCCATAATAAAGCCCCCCAAGTGGCTTGAGAAACACACACACACACATGAGTGGTACATGATCATCAATCCCTCGCTTTCAGCTTCTCTGAGCATCCCAACTCCGTTCCAGTATCATCCCAACCCGGCAAAATGCGGCCCTGGCGGTTGCCCACCTGGCAAGCGCAACACCGAGTCTTCGGGGTGACCAAGCCTCTCTTGGGATGGTGATAACTTTCAATCCACGAAGAAACCTCGTGATGGTCAATCGAAATTCGCCCCTATGCTTCCAGTTGCCATATGTTAAAATTTTAGTAGGCAACCAACCCCAGTTACAACATGTTACAACTGGCTGGTAGAAACCAGCTGGGCTGGTTACCTACCCATTTGATGGTAACTGGTTGCGCGTAGGGAGCGATATAGTCCTCCTCCCCGCCACATGACAAAGAATTTGCCCTGCCCTACTGCCCTACTGCCCTACTGCCCTACTGCCCGACCTACATGGCTATGTGTCAAAACCCTTAGTCCCCCTGGTTTCCTCATCATTAGCCATTGTTTTCCCTGTAGCTTGTTGGTTATCATTCACCATTATTGTTGGTTAACTGATGTTAACTGCTTGACCCAGCTCGCCACATGTTTACCTATCGCAGCCTCGCCCAACATGAAGCCACAAGACCTGCGCCTACCTCGCGACGTCCGAAGGTGCTCAAGATCTTGAGACCACTCAAAGCATAGCCCCAACGCACCAGTTGATCAGCACTGCTCCTACGCAAACAACTGAGCAGTGGGTCAGTTCACCCTGTACCCCGGTTCTCCTATGATTAGCCATTGTTTTCTCTATGAAATTGGTGATTATCCCCCATGAGAGTTGGTTGGTGAACTGCTTGACCCATAGCCAAATCAATCCTCCGTGATCCTATGGCAATCGTCCCGGCCAAAACTCAAGAAATCCGTTGGAACCAGGCGGTTCAAAACTTGGAGATACTCCTGACCTCACACAATGGTCACCTGGGACCGCTACTAGAATAGCACATGTCACCATCCTGGTAAAGGCATATGGATCAAGAGTGATTAATCCTTCGTGGTCAATTACGCTGAAGAATGGCCACGGCATACATTATATAAATGTATACCTAGACATAACTGAGAAAGGAGGGGCGAAAGCCAGCACCCCCGACAGAAAGCAAAGGTTCATTTGTAGACACTCTTGGAGTGACACTCTTGGCAAGGCACTCTCGGTGGGACACTCTTGAATTGAAACACTCTTGGTAAGACACTCTTGGCCCGATACTCTCAGTGAAGGACTCTTAGTAAAAGACTCTTGGTGGTAAGACACTTTCAGTGAGACACTGTTGGTGACACTCTGCGAGTGACACTCTTGGCAAAACACTTTTGGTAAAACGTTCTTGGTGAGACTCTCTTGGAGTGAGACACTCTTCGATGGACACTCTGGGTAGGACACCCTTTGCAAGACACCCTCAGTAAAGCAGTTTTCGTACGACTCTCGTGGGTTGAGCTTCTTGGGAAGACCCTCATAGTGAGATACCCTTGGAATGACAGTGTTGGCAAGACACTCCCATAATCGGCGGCCAGAACCTGACCCTTAGATTTCTTGAACAACACAAGGGCAGCCAGGTTAAGCATGTGGCAGAATCACACTTTCTGGACCTCTTCTTGTTCGTTCCAACGGCTTGTTATCAGTTGAAGCTGTGTGGTGAGGCTGTGGCTGTGCCCTCCCGGAGAGAGAAGAGAAAGCTCGAAAGATGCCACGTCTGAAAACGGGCCCAAAATATCTCCAAAATTCCATGGAAAGCACTTTCGGCACTTCACCGTTCTTGGAGATTGTGAGTTCAGAACAGTTCATGGCCTGATACACTGTATATTCACCAGACACATCAAAACCTGCTGTGCATCAGCATGAAGTCCTGACCCAGGTCCTACGACTTTTCTCTTTTTCATGGAAACCCTGAGGTTTTCCATTTCCGTGCTTTCATCCGCATAATATCTACAATGCTGTGTTCTTTGATTGCCTTCGTACATCTCTGTACCTATAATTCGGCCATCTGCAATCACATCTATGATATAGTGAGCCTTTCCCGCGACAAGTCGACTTGTCAACCACCTGTCCAGACAAGCGCACCTCTCTCGGCGTTTCTTGATGCTTGACACATCTGCCAAGTGCTCCAAGTGTGCCAAAACCACCTAAAGGGCGTCGGCTACTGTCAACCTGCCATGAGTCAGGACATCCAGATTGGAAATTCGTTCGGGCTTCCCATGTATCCAATTTGCCCGGCAAATATGAGCCAGGGTGGAAAGAAACAATTACCTAGTTGACTGCCATGTCTAGAACATCTAGACAAGCTATTCTCATATGTTGTTGTCAGTTGACTTCATCGGGTTCAGAAAGCAAGATACTTCGGCGCAGAAGACGCTGCGAAAGCAGGAAGCTGCTGCAGAAAGAGAGTCCGAAAGGCTCGGTATCTGTCGCTACCATCGCCCAGGCTTCATGGTCGTTACCCGTTGCTTCCAATTAATATGTTGGGCAGGCAGCTGGTTTCTATCATTGGTGTTTGAGGTTGGCTACCTACTATTTCATGGTAGAAATGTACTATAATGATAATGGTTACTGCAATGTGAACTACATCACAATGATGGTAGAAATGATGACATGCAAAATACTATATATGGTTTCTACTGTTGCTGTTACCAGCCCCTATTTCATGGTTACTGGAAGCTATAGGGTACTGTTGGTGATTATCCCCTTTACAACTCCATGCTTATGACCCTTGTTAACCATAAAATTGGATTTGCTATTTCTAACCACCTATAAAAGCACTTAGAAACCCACAATTTGTACCATAAAATAACCTTAAAACCAATTTGAACCTTTGGAATTTCGGGGCTCATCCGGGGTTCAATTCCATCGTTCCGCCATCACTTCGCCTGGCTTGCCACCCGGCCATGACCCCTGGGGCGCCAAGGCAAAGTGGCCAAAATATTCGGCGACCTGGGCGGCGACGTGCGCAGGCCCCGCGGCCGGTGGCCCAAGATCCATATTGAGAACCATTAATGGTCGATCATCCCATTTTGGATCATCTGGCAACCTCAGATTTTCATGGATCATCACACTCAACAATTCCCTACATGATCAATCACAACATGTCAAAACGAAACCATGACGAAGTTCACCGCTATCAAGGCTTCAACCGGTCCAACATATGTCCCATAGAGCAGGGCGGAGTCTGACCGCATGGATAGGCCGACCTCTCATCTGCCAATGTTCTCTTTTAACGGTAGATCACGATCCATGCCAATACACCATGATCAACCATGCTTGATGGTGGCTTGCGGCTTACCAATTCTGGTGAAAGTAGTGGTGGGTCCTCAGTACTGTGACTTCCATAGAACTACTTTTCCGGTGAGCGATGTTCGATCGGAGTTGTGCATGGGCCCGGGCGCAAGGATCGCAAGAGATGTGCCCACGGAGTTGCCCTAGATCCAGACACTCCAAAGCCTGGATCTGATCGCCGACACGGTGGAAACGGCTCAGCCAGCCGGCGGTGACATGGGCCGATCGAAGGTGGCGCCATGGGCCGCATGGTGGGTATGATGAATCATCATCCAATGATCCAAGAATGGGCCAGTTCTCAATCTTCATCAACAAGTCATGTCCTCTCTGAACAGAACGCACTTGTGAAAAGCCATAGGCATATTGTGACTTACATGTGACTTGCATATGGGCATACTCTATCTGCAGAACCATGGGATACCGATACAAGTCCCAACAAAAGGAAACAAATCATTTGGGGGTACCCGGGTTTTGGGAAGCAGAGGTATTATATCGGAGCCCTACAACGTCAAGTGCTGTTGCAGGAGATAATCCTGGCATCGATCATCATTGATGCCTACCTGTACTAGTCACGGATCTCATCACCCTAATCCTAATGACACCAGTGCAATTTAAACACACATTTGGAGATCTACCATAGCATGCCAAGTGGTTAATGAATGTGGTCGCTGAGATAATCAACCATGACTAAACATCAACCAACATATTCTTCAACATGAACCATTCACAACGAAGTTGACTAACCATTAAAATCGTCCATAATCATTATGCATCAACCAATGTGCCAGGGGCAAAGATACGGAACCGTATCAGTCCTGCCGTGCAGGCCGCACATCAGACCTCACTGGCAAGGTCATGTGATGGCCAAGGATCAAGGACTGGGTGGTAACACCGCACTAGTGGACATGTTCAGTTCATGCATCTGCCAGGAAGATGTCGGTCAAAGGTTTGAACATATCGCGACAATCTCATCATCATCATCATCATCATCATCATCATCATCATCATCATCATCATCATCATCTCATCCCCCGCCATGTACGGATTTGTGCAACGTTTTAAGTCCGCCAACAAGCGCGTTTGTTAATGATGTTTGCACAATGCTCCAAATGAAAGTCATAAACCTTGTTTTTGGAACCAATCCAAAAGCTGTGCTTTTCAGCAATGCCGCCGCCTGCATTCTTTTCATCTGTGAAGTTGCCTGATACACCTAGGGGGCTCGCTTCGGCTGTGACCACGGCTAAATAAAGGAGACTCGGAATCAAATACCACGTGTTCGTGGCAGCTTTCGAAGGTGTCAACATCGCCGATTTCATCGAGCGTGGAGCAGCTCAGAATTGCCATTGCGGTTGCGCCAACCTGAATTTGTCTAAGACCAGCTACTCCAAGGACAAACACACTGGCACAAATTCGGGTTGACATGGACAAAGGATCTTAGGTGGCATTGCTGCTGGGGTGTCAACGCCAATATGCGACAACAACAATGGAGCACCCAGCGCTTACGATTCTGCATGTTTAGTGTACTGCAAATCTTTTCAACCAAATCCAATACGTACTTGTAGCTTCAACCTTGAAGGCAAAAGCTTACATGTATGTCTGATGATGTTTGTAGGTAAAAATATATATAAATATGTATGTATATATATATATATATAGTATATATATATATGATGTAGCTGAACGTAGCTGAATATAGTTTACATAAGTTAGAATTGTTAGCGTGAAATATCACTATGATACCATGATACAATGTAAATCGCCCTTTCCCTCTCTCTCTCTCTCGTTCTGTCGGAACATATATGATCATACAAGATAGCATTAGCTAGACCTACTCATCATGCCGCTTCCAGTGAGCAAGAGACAGGTCTAGCGATTCAGGAGGCAGCAAAAAAAAGTTAGTCTGACCGAGATTTGTCGTTTAACCGCCGCTCTTGGCGACTGTTGCCTTTGAGCGACGCATTCATGACCATCAAGGAGGGCTAGAACGGCAATCATTGCAATGCGCTCGGGCAACGAAAATGCCAGCTCGCTAAAGAGCCCCCCAGAGATTGTGCTGCTTCAAGAAATGAAAGGACAACATTTGAAGCGCACTTGGACTTCAACAATATCCATTCACATGAAGATTGATCTGGAAGATACTGCACTCAGCAGAATCACCATCGTTCAGCCAGCCGGAACTGCGCAAAAGTATTCTGACACTCAAAGGAGCACCTGTTAGAACTGCAACTCTCTGAAACTCATCAAACGTTCATTTATGTTTCCCACCTTTTTGATCATACCTAAATGTGGCTGTGGGTCAATATTAACCAACCAGTATTGGGGGAGAAGAACCAACCAATAATAGGGAAAACAATGGTTAGTGATAGGGGAACCGGGGGTACGGGGTTTTGACCCAATGCCATATGCGTCAAGGTGCGCTATTGCAGGTGCCCCTTGCAAATCACGACTCTCTGAACGACAGTGCGACTTTCCAGCTTGATACATCTATGCACAAACAGTTAATTGGCAAACACCACTCGTTCGTGGCAGCTTTCAAATGCTTCATTGTGCCCACCTGAATTTGTCTCCGACCAGCTACTCCAAGCACAAACACACTGCCACAGAACAGGGTTGACATGGCCAGGGGATCTCAAGCGGCATTGTTACTGGGGCTACAACATCGTAGGAAAGCACACGGTGACAACATGCGACAGCCATTGAAGCATGGGTTACATGTACGATTCTTTACAGTTTTTGGGTTGGGCATGCATGTCTTCTCAATCGACACCGATACGCATTTGTAGCTTCAATTCTCGAAGCAGAAGTATGTACACACGTATAATTCATAATTATGTACTCGCGATGTAGCTGAATCTGGCCAACGTAAACGCAGCCAAAAACATTGTTCCTAAACCGTATCTAGACCCCATCTATCTCAGCAATTGCTTAATACGTTCTCCACATTGAGTTTAAGCACAGCAAAAAATGGCGTTCCTAAACCCTATCTAAGCCCTCTCAAGCAGCCTAGCAATTGCCCAACATGAGCCTGACATAGTCTACCTAACCCCTTGATGCGTCTTTTGAGCTCTTGCATGGGTCCTCTTTGGTATGCCATTGGCCCCTACGAAGCTCAAAGACGGGCCGCACCCAAGGAAAATCCTTTCAGACCCATGTGCATGGACCCATGCCCAACCCCCATCTATTCGATTGACCCCGTATGAGCTCAATACAGAAGTTAGGCACAGCAAATCATAGTGTTCCTTAACCCTATCCAACCCCCATCTATTCCAGCAATTATCTAATATGTTATTATCCATACTGAGTTTAGGCACAGCAAAAGATGTTACTCCTTTACACCATCTAAACTGTACTTGACAGGGTTGACACGGTTGACACGGATGGCGCATTTAACGCAGTTGACACGGTGACATGGTTGACACGGTTGACACAATTGACAAACCAACTGTGTCAAGTGTGTCAACTGTGTCTGCTAGGTTTCAGGGGCCCACTTTGCGGCCGCACTTTAAAGATAGCTTACACGGGTTGAATGAGCGTAACATGTCACAATCAATTAAATTTGAACATAATTAGATAAATCACGCTCTCTGATGCTCTCTCTCTCTCTCTCAAAGTTTATCTCGGAACATGCATGAATCACACATCATAGCATCATAGTCTGAGCCAGACTCATCATGCAGCTCCGAGCAAGAGGCAGGTCCAGCGATTCGGCAAAAGGTTAGTCTGACTGAAATTAGCTGACAGCACTAACAGCACCAAAAATACTTGGAAGAGTCCAAGCAACCCAAACAATGAAAGAGATTGAAACAGAAACTTCAGCCAATCATCAAAAAATGTTGCTGTCCTTTGAACAGAAAGTGTCTGCGTGTGAAGCATTGTCAAACACATCCCAGGTCCAAGAGCTTGCGGCGACTGTGACCCGAAATCCTTCAGGATTTGGTCCATGTACATGACATAGAATGCTGGGCAAGTTGATCGGTTGGAATTGGTTGGATAACCTGTGTCTATTCAGACTTTACACACCATTGTCGTTCTACTTTCAGCGAGACCAGCTGCAGCCATTCAGGAAGGCAACGGTTGTACGCACAGGGAGCCACCTGGTGGTTGGCAGCACGCCATGTGTGGCGGCTCGCTGCGCGGGAAACGGCACGTTTCAGTCATTCCAAGGGATCCGCGCCCAGCGCCGACATGCCCAAGGAACCTCGTTAAATTTCGGCTTAAATCAGCTTTGAAATATCAAATGCAACAGTCACCTCCAAACCGTGAGGCAATTTTTGGAAACTCTGACACCTCCATTTTTCACTTTCATAAAATTCAGACTTCCACTCAGTTCAGATCCTGGTGGAAGAGAAAAGACCTTGTGCAGCATGGGTTTGCCAAAAGCACACCAAAGATACCTTCTCATGAAATTTGGGGTGTTTTGGACTCAAACAAATAAAATATAGTACACCATCATGATTAATGATTTCAAAGTATTGTCACTCGGTCATTGTCCGCTGTCTTCTTGAACTCGTCCGCTAGTCTTACACGTCAGTTGCATCTGTTGGTTTTTCAAACCTCAAGATGTTCAGCTGCTGCTGCAAATTTTGATAAGCCGCAACATTGAGGCCTGCAAAGCCAAAGGCAACCTTGATCATGTTCAAACAAGTCATCTTGCTGAATGAGTAGCACAAATTTTTGTACCTCCCCTGGGAAATGCTCCATTTCAAGACTGGCAGTCTCAGTCGTAGAAGATGCATGATGGCTTCAAGGAGAGGTTGAACTTTTTGCCGCCATCCTTTCAGCTCAGCCCGTGCCTGCTGAAGACGGGACCGTAAAAGACCGGACCGGGGAACAGCGGTTCAAATTACGCAACAGTATGGGTATGGGTCAATATTAATCAACCAGCCACATAATTGAGGATCCACCAACAATACTAGGGAAAACAAAGGCTAATGATGGGGGAATCAGCGGTACAGGGTTTTGACCCACGGCCGTATTACAGTAGAAGAATACAAAGTGTAAAACAAAAAAATAAAACAGAAAGGGACAATAATTACAGTAAAATACAGAGTGTAAAACAAAAAATAAAACAGAAAGGGACAATGAAGAGCGCGCATGCAACAAAGACCATGAAAACACAAGCCATGCACCAGCGGCAGAACAAGACAACCAGACCAAAACCAGCAAAAAAAACAACACCAAGCAGAGAGCACCACCATCAGAAAACACCATGAGAAAATCTCTGCCTATCTCCGCGGTGCAGCTGCCACATGTTCAGTGAATCCCACACCCGCTACACACGCGGCGTCTAGCGGCACCGTGCACCCTTAGGCGTTCCCCAGGGCTGCGCTGGCAGTGATGACATCATGATCATGACTTGAGGAAGATGCTAGTGAGGATGAGGATGAGAGGAAGGAGCAAAGATCACAAGAATCCCAGAAAATGATGTGGGGAACTACCCTTCAACGAATAAACAATTTTTGTATTGCCCTGCTCTTTGCGCATCTGAACATTTTGAAGTGGAGACTTGAGTCTCTCAGCTGCCCTATCTCACAAGGTCAGACAAGCCGCGAAGCAACAAAACGATGCTAACCTTTGGACACTGGTAACCATAGGATCTCCAGGCTTGATCCAACAATTCTTGCAACGATGGATTACCGAACGGCTTTAAGATTCGTATCTTTTCCCAGGTGGTGATTAAATCTGTGAACAAACCTGTGTTCAAACAGCCTTTGTTAAACTCTGATCACTATCTCAGCTGGGTCACAGCAAGCTCCTCCACCAAAAGCTCCAAAATTTCATTCTGTGGCATTTGACGCAAGACGGCTCGCTGTTGCTTGTCCAAACGCAGCACGGTGCCTCTCAGAAGTGGCTCAAGATTTGATGGTAGCAGATTTTCAGATAGCTCACCTATAGATAAGGCACACATGAGGCTAATGGACACTCATCAGCTATCGCATGGTATCCCATTCAACTCTTGTTGAAACAATTCCATCTTAAAGCTTTTGGGCACACAGTGAAGTGGACCATCCTAAGCAGAAATTGCTTCCAATGAGAACAGCCGCTGGTCCAATTGCAGTCTGGCGGCTGGTGGGGGCAACCCGGGCGGGCTTCCCAACCTGTAGGCACAAATGGATTCATGGGCTTCGAAGCCACATTGGATTCCTAGACCTTAGCAACTCAACATCTGAAGTTGCAGCAATCTCCCAGCCTTGTCTAAGCCAAGCTGCGCGCAACCTCCTGCTGGATCCTCACCGATGCTTGGCGCGGAGACCATCGGATCAACCAGGACATCAAACACCCTCACTCGCGACCAGGACATGGAACTACCCTCCGACTGCCAAGGTCAAATGCAGCTTCACAGTGTGCAAATTCTGGTCACACCAAAGATGTGCTGGAGGAGGCACCAACAAATTGGGGTGTCATGGATCAGAACCCAGGAGTCTCTGCAAAGTGGGCCCCCAACCACTGAACTAAGTTGGGTTATAACAATTATGAGTGGTTGTTAACCCTAGTTAGACAAGTTATAAACCAACTTAGTTCAGTGGTTGGGGGCCCACTTTCTGCAATGTTTGGGGATGTGACACAGCTTCGAAACGGGCGTCCTCCTCTCAAACCTTTGGCAATCCGCCATCATCTTGCTGCGAAAGGCTGGAAGGCTCTTGCTGCGGGCAGTGCTGCCGCGTGAGAACCGGACTGTGACGAAGGATTTCCTGACGCGTGACCCGTGGTGAAGACTACGACCGTAAATGGATCTGGGTCCATTGATGTCTTATCACTGGTAGAATACTGGTTGAAAAAGAGAGATCATAGTGTTCATAACCAATGGTTGATGACAGAAAGCAATGGTTGATTATAACACTACTAACAACACTACGTTCATCGGCAAGGTTGTTCATAGATGTTCATAGACACCAAGGTAAATCCCCTGGCTAACAAATGGTATTGAGGTCGCGATCCCAAGAAAAACAGTCTTTGATATACTTCACTTCAAGAATGTCTATTCATCTTTGTAAAAAACAGTCTTTGAAAGAGTATTATTGGCTTCAATATAATGTTCTGTATGTCTAACCAATGGAATCAAAAAACGGTCGTGTATCTCCCTTAAAGTGAAAGTATTGAGGCCAAGGTCTTTGCAGACTTATCAGACTTTATCCGAACCCCCCAAAGAAACGATGTATTGATTGCATGTTTCATATTGATACTGGACAGGATAACATTCAAATATCAAAAAAAACATGTAGACCTTTCCAGATTAGAAAGGGAGCAAGTTGTTTCTTTTAACATTGATGTTCGATCCTTTTGGCGCAAAGAACCTCATTTTATGACCAAATCATACCATGAAATCAATGCAGTCAAAGTAGTAGCTGATACAGTCGGTGTTTGATATGGAACTTGAAACCATGACTGATCGGTGGTTTCAAACCCTCGGAAAGATAATAGTCAATCAATCAACCAACCATCCGCAATCATTGGGGAAAATGGAAAAAACCCAAAATGTTTAGACCCACCAACTAAAAGATCTGGAGAGGGTCTGAAATGTTAAGTTGAGAAGCTACACCACATGGCGCCTGATAATCGTGCAATGGTATCCGCCAGCCCGCAACTTCCAAATGTTCTGAACGCACCAGTCTGATGATCGAGAGTGATCGATTGTACCCTCTGGGAAACCAACCAACTGCAGTGGAAAATCCAAAACTTATAGTTAGTCTACCCACAAACAGTGGTGATTTTTTGCTGCCAGGCTAGTTGGTAACCACTAGCTGTTAATTAGTTTATCCACTAGCTTTTCAGTTCTGTTGATTTTTCCCCAGATAGCTGACAAGCTATAAGGGGTTCTTACTTCTCAATGGTAGGGCCTTGGATCGGCGTTCTTGCTTGCCGCTGCTCTGCCGCTGCTCATGCTTGTCTCCCTTTATCTCTCCTTTATCTCCCCTTTGTCTCCCCTTTGTCTCCCTTGTGGCTCTGGATCGGCGCTTTGTTTGCCGCTGCTCTGCCGCTGCTCATGCTTGTCTCCTCTTTGTCTCCCCTTTGTTTCCCTTTGTCTCCCCTCTGTCTTTACTTTGTCTTTACTGTGTCTCCCCTTTGTCTCCCTTGTGGCTCTGGATCGGCGCTTTGTTTGCCGCTGCTCTGCCGCTGCTCATGCTTGTCTCCCTTTGTCTCGCATTTGTCTCCCCTTTGGCTCCCCGTTGTCTCCCTTGTGGCTCTGGATCGGCGCTTTGTTTGCAGCTGCTCTGCCACTGTTCATGCTTGTCTCCCTTTGTCTCCCTTTATCTCCCCTTTGTCTCTTTTTTTTGTGGCTCTGGATCGGCGCTTTGTTTGCAGCTGCTCTGCCGCTGCTCATGCTTGTCTTTACTTTGTCTCCCCTTTGTCTGTCCTTTGTCTGTCCTTTGTCTGTCCTTTGTCTCCCCTTTGTCTCCCGTGGCTCTGGATCGGCGCTTTGTTTGCCGCTGCCCTGGCTCCGGCTCTGCCTTTGGTCCCTTTGCCTCGCCTCTGTCTCCCCTTTGTCTCCCCCTTGTCTCCCTTGTGGCTCTGGATCCGCG
>VSDK01020365.1:442773-465908 GCA_009767595.1 Symbiodinium kawagutii
TTGTCTCCCTTGTGGCTCTGGATCGGCGCTTTGTTTGCAGCTGCTCTGCCACTGTTCATGCTTGTCTCCCTTTGTCTCCCTTTATCTCCCCTTTGTCTCTTTTTTTTGTGGCTCTGGATCGGCGCTTTGTTTGCAGCTGCTCTGCCGCTGCTCATGCTTGTCTTTACTTTGTCTCCCCTTTGTCTGTCCTTTGTCTGTCCTTTGTCTGTCCTTTGTCTCCCCTTTGTCTCCCTTGTGGCTCTGGATCGGCGCTTTGTTTGCCGCTGCCCTGGCTGCTGCTCATGCTTGTCTCCCTTTGCCTCGCCTCTGTCTCCCCTTTGTCTCCCCCTTGTCTCCCTTGTGGCTCTGGATCGGCGCTTTGTTTGCCGCTGCTCTGCCGCTGCTCATGCTTGTCTTCCTTTGTCTTGCTTTTGTCTAACCTTTGTTTTCCCTTTGTTTTCCCTTTGTCTCGCCTTTGTCTCCCTTTGTTTCCCCTTTGTCTCCCCTTTGTGGCTCTGGATCGGCGCTTTGTTTGCCGCTGCTCTGCCGCTGCTCATGCTTGTCTTCCTTTGTCTTGCTTTTGTCTAACCTTTGTTTTCCCTTTGTTTTCCCTTTGTTTTCCCTTTGTTCTCCCTTTGTTTTTCCTTTGTTTTCCCTTTGTTTTCCCTTTGTCTCGCCTTTGTCTCCCTTTGTTTCCCCTTTGTCTCCCCTTTGTCTCCCCTTTGTCTCTCTTTCATCTCCCTTTTGTCTCCCCTTTGTCTTTCCTTTGTCTCCCTTGTGGCTCTGGATCGGCGCTTTGTTTGCCGCTGCTCTGTCGCTAATCATGCTTGTCTCCCTTTGTCTTCCATTTGTCTTTCCTTTGTCTACCTTGTGGCTCTGGATGGGCGCTTTGTTTGCCGCTGCTCTCCCGCTGCTCATGCTTGTCGTTACTTTGTCTCGCCTTTGTTTTCCCTTTGGCTCCCCTTTGTCTCCCCTGTGGCTCTGGATCGGCGCTTTGTTTGCAGCTGCCCTGCCACTGCTCATGCTTGTCTCCCTTTGTCTCCCTTTGTCTCCCTTTTGTCTCCCTTGTGGCTCTGGATCGGCGCTTTGTTTGCCGCTGCTCTGCCGCTGCTCATGCTTGTCTCCCTTTGTCTTACCTTTGTCTCCCCTTTGTCTCCCCTTTGTCTGTTTTTTGTCTAATCCTTGAGTGCAATGCACCCGCTATCTGGGGTCTATGCTGGTGTAATTTGCTTCCAGGCTTGTTTACCAGAGGGTAATAGTTTGAGTTATTCTTGCTAGCGGCTAGCGGCCCAGAAACTGAAAACATCGAGCCCACTGCCAAGATGCTCATACACCACAAGCATCGGACGCAGCTGAACAATGTTCAGAATGGAAGCGGCAGAACGCCGGTGAGCAATTCCAAATGACTGAAATGGCTAGAGTTGAACAAACGCACATTTTCCAAAATCCAGCAAATTGTTTTCTTGGATTTGTTTTGTGGCACACCTTTTCCAGTTAAGAGTCACTGGACCTACTGGTCTTCAAAATGCCAATCTCTTCGTCCCTTCGGTCTTGACATCCAACTCCGAGAAAAAAAAAAACTGGGCCTCCACCACCTGCCACAGTAGCTACGATGACAACAGCCAAATTCAACGAACCAAATTAAACTCAACAAGAAATGGCTGTTGGTGACTATTCACCATTGTTGATGGTGATGGTTAAAGCCTTGACCCAGCTCGCCAAATGAACCAACCAAAGCACGGCTGTAAACATCAAGAAAGAAACTTCAAGCGATCTCATACCTGGTGGCACGGCTGGTTAACATGATACGACTTGCTAAAGCTGACCACGGCTGTGAATGTCACATGGGGTTTTCTCAAAATAGGGAGCCCAAAAAATACATGGTGTTTATTGCCATAAAGGGAAACCACCACATGTGCATAGAAAACACTTGACTGAGATGGTGAGGTCTTATCAATTGATTGCTACCCAATGTTGTAGGCCCCTCACATCCCCTCGGAAAAAAGGCAGCCCTGGCTCTCTGGCGTCTAACCACAGATCAAGCCGCCTGAATGTGTTACCAATAGTTAGGTGGTTTCTCAAAATAGGGGACCCCCGCAATCATCCAACATGAACCATCAATATCGATAAACCGACCATTTTTGGGGGGTTCCCTATTTTGAGAAACACCCCAACGAAGTAAACTGATTGACTAAAGTCACGTTATATGATCATGCCGCTAATCTGTGGAAATCGCCAAAAAAACACTCACCAAAATGACCATGACGGAGTGTTCGATAAGTCTGCCATTGGTGCAAAAGCCAAAATTTTCTCACAAGTTGAGGTTCCACAAAAGCGATGGCCACCAAAATTTAGATGACCAAATCAATCACATGAATGATAGCAAACAGTTTTTGCCTGAATTGAGAAGACACCCAGTCCATAGTATGATTTCCTTGATGGCTAAGCCATCCTGTTTCCGTTGATCAAAACGATATGACTGTTGGGTCATACCCACCCCTGGCTCGTTCACCTATCCATTGCTGAAGAGTTCATCTTCCATCCATAGCATACGTTGATGTTTCAACAGGGTCTCAAAATAGGGGTGACCCCAAAATCATCCAGTTTATTAACCATTTATGGTATACCTAAATATTGTATGTTTTACAATCAGAGTTGACATCTACATCTTCAGATGACATTCATTGATAAGCTATTTTCAAAGAAAACCAGTAAACCATTCATGACTTGGAAGTCCCACATCTTGAGAAACCACCGGTCCTACTCGTGGCTATGATCCACTCTTATTAACCACTATAAAATCATAAAAAAAATCATGAGAAACTGAATAAGACTCTAATCCAGTGGACCATAAACCACTATCAAACCACTATCAAACCACTATCAAACCACTATCAAACCATAAACCACTGAGTAGATGCATCTGTTGAAAGTTGCCTTGGAGATGGATGGAGCATCAGGACCACCCATGGAAGCCTCAAGCCGACTAAATCGGCTGAGCTTTCTACGGGGCACTGCCTCACAGCGCAGATCATCCCAGTCCGACAACGCAACGTCAAAAATAGGTCTGTGGTTGCCTGTGTAGGAGATATCATCTATATCTTGGCCCCAAAAGCCATGGTTTTGATAGGATATAATCCTACCTTCTTGGGGTTTTGGGTATGTAAATGTTTTTGGGGATAGTGTTTGCGTTTATATCATATATGAATCAAACATGTGAATTCTAATGGGTGACCATCTGTCCTTCAACGCATTCTCAACAATGTTTTGGTTTTGATGTTTGCAATCTTCCACACAAACATTGAGAAACAGCATCTGGCTGGCTGAATCTTTCTCTACTTGTCCACACACTTCTACTCTTCGGTACCTCATTCATAACAAAGGCGGGTAGAAAAAAGAGAGCTGATCTGTTCAAAGCCTTCTGCAACTCGGCATTTCTAAGCTCAAGCCACGTAACCCTTTCACAAACGGGTGGCCATGTGTCGCCTGCCTGTATGAGTCAATCCCAGTTTGACACCACACTGCACTTTCTCAGGATGCCACTCAATCAACTTCAGGTTGTGTGGAAGCAAAGGTCTGCCATGAATTGGATTGTTGTTGTTGCCTTGACCAATGTCTAAACAACAGCAGGGGACCTTGCTAGTTAATGCCAACCCTGGATGAATAAACCCTAGTTGATTCCTAGCGGATATCCCCCCAAAACCATCTGGTTTCCTACTAGGATGGTACCCCCAAGTAGTAAACCCAGTGTTTAGCATCATCCAGGGTTAAGATTCTTGGGACAAGTATCGAATTGCAAAGCACCCCATCACTTCCTCCGTTCCAGAGTCGCCTTTCTTCGCATCCGCTGCACCATTTGTAGATGCAGAATTTGCCGCAACCTACGCGGTCGAATCCATGCGTTGAGGATCAGAATGAAGACATTGCAAGATAATTATTCCAAACATATTCAACATGTCTCGGCGCTTTTTTCACATCCCAAGATTCGTAGAACTGTTACGAATGTTGCTGCAGTCGTACTCCCGAGCAGTGCAGTTGTCTCAACAACTCGGCTCGCCGAGTCTGAACCGATCGAACCTGCGTGTGGAAGCCACCAGGATCATCTTCTTTGGATCCATCATCTTCAACCGCCTGTAGCTCGGAACCAGCGGTTTCCAAGGGTGATTTACCCGTGATTCATAGGTTGGTGGTGCGAACAGCCACCCAGTCATATGCGCGTTTGTCAACCAACCATGTGTTGATATTTGCCAGGGAAAATAACAACATTTGTTTAAAGCCACCAGCCAGAAGAGTTTGTTCCTTTGTTTCAGCAACAAAGTTTATCTGTTGTCATGTTTTTGGTCAGACCCCTCGGATGACTGTCACCCACCCTGCTGGCTTTCCGAATTCACTGGCGAACCAAAAAACGAGTCTTGCTGGGCCTTGATCGCGCCCTTTTTTGTGACTGCAATGGCCGGAAATGACTAACAGATTGATCCTTTGGAGGCAACAGAGCAAGTGCTACAAACAACTTGGCCAAGAGTTGCAACATAACACATTGCATGCCATCATACATGAGCAACTTCAGGACCTATACAGTAATGATCCTTGTTCTTGGAATGCGGCTTTGGATAAAATCAACATTTAGCATAGTTCCGTGACCGAACTAGACAAAGAACAGCTCAATGATAGGTGAAGGTTAAAGAGGAAAACTCAAGATGAGCGGGCAGAAAATCACCATGGTTCCTGGACTATAGTTCCCCCGAATCGATAGATAATGGTGCTGCGTTTCAAATGCAATCAGACCGCTGTCTATCAATACATGTTTAGATGTTCAATAAGATCCATGAAATCTGAAAAGGCCAGATGTCCTGTGTCTATCAATATTGTCTCAAATTATTCAGATTCATATTCATATCATTCAATCTCATCTCATATAATCTCAATGAATCTTCTCAAATCATATCATTGATAATATTCAATCAATTAATGATATTGTCAATATCAATATGAATGGTTAAGTAAATGAATCACTTGATATCTGAAAAGATTTAATGAACCATGCTGATTACCAATCATATCATTACCATTAAGAAACCATTAACCATTAATTACCCATTACCAATCATATCATTCAGATTCATTGACCCATTGGCGGCAACGGCCTCCTGGCCTCCCAGGGAAGCAGCCGCGCCTGCCAGCCAAGACCTGGAGGCGATCTGGCCTGGACGGCGATCAGATCTCGGGTGAAAAGATATGTCCTGTAGTTTTTGTTGGATGATTTCTTTCCCATGGGATGATATGGTGAGTTGGGTCAATATCAACCAACCAATAATGGTGGATGATAACCAACAATCATAAGGAAAACAATGGTTAGTGGTAGGGGAACCAGGGGTACGGGGTTTTGACCCACTGCCATGTGTGATTCTTAGTTTTCTTGTTTTTTGTTGATGACTTTGATGACGCCATTTTGTTGGATGGGTACCTATCCAAACCAATCAATTTCTTGGATTTCGTTGATGATTTGTATTACATCTCTGCAGGAGTGACCAAGCTTGTGTCGAGAAACCGCTGGTTCTTGGGCTCCATCACGATTTGGGTGTTTCTCAAAATAGGGGTACCCCAAATCATCCCTTTCTCAACCATTTGTAGTAATAAAACCAACCATTTTTAGGGTTCCATATTTTGAGAAACCGCCATTTGAATCCGACCAAAAATTCAGGCTGCGACAGCGTCTATCGCCGTGTCTGTCGCTTCAGGATTGGGATCCGCCCGGGATCGGCGTACCACGTCCTGCCCATAGCAACTCCAAGCCTCCCGAGAGTTCGTCAGAAGTGCTGGGCCTTTCAGACCTTTGCTGATGACCTCGCGGATGGCGAAACGCATGAAGCGCATGGAGAATGGGGCTTTGTTGGGATGACATGTTTGTATGATTGTTGATGCTTCACATGAGATCACACAAGAAAGTGCCGGAATTGATGGGGGAATTGATTGGTTTTGTTTCTCCTCGTTCTCAGGTGGCAGTGGGTCAAAACCCCCATCATTAACCATTACTTTGCCTTATTATTGTTGGTTATTAACTCCCATGAAATTGGTTGGTTAACTGCTTGACCCATAGCCAGCTTTGCACATGTTGTTTTCGCGCCAAACACAGCATCTTCCAGCCTTTGGTGTCTGGCACTGCCAAGTGGATGGACGAAAAATTCTCTTCACATGGCGGCATTGCCATGCACCCGCCCCGTTGGTACTCCCTTTTTGAACCGTTGGGACTCAGTCACCTTGCATGGGGAAAAAAAGGATTGGACACAAATGGCCATGGGTCAATATTAACCAACCAACTAATGGGGGATTTCCACCAACAATCATAGGAAAAACAATGGTTAACATGGGGGAACCAGGGGTACGGGGTTTTGACCCACTGCCAAATATTGCACAACATGCGGGCAAAGCACCTTCAACGTTGATGAACAACTCTGAGGCCTAACAGGATATAACGCCAATTGGGTTCCACAATATTGCGAAAAAGGCCACTATAGTAAGATGATTGGACGTGATTTGTGTACAACAAGTATATATAAAAGGTGTATCTGTATGTATATCTAACAATTCAGGTGTAAGATATGATGTAAATAGACCAATCGCGATGTTTAAAATAAACAAACATGTATCTCCTTCTCGGTCACGATGCCTTCAATCCTAGCGTAGAAATGGCAAACCACCTTAAACCAAATTAACATGGTTACTGGCAAGAGTACTCTCCTCACACTCTAGTAGTGGGCTTTGGCCATGCTCCAGAGGTACTTTCTTACTAGGGAGCGGATCGTAGACAAACATCCAACCACGATGTGCGTGCGGGCTTCCCAAGACTTTTTCTTGGTACCTACTCGGTCAAAGCTTTGACGCACACAAGTGCTGCGCGATGCGAAACATAGGGCGTCAAGGGGCCACTAGATGCGCACTATTTCGCTCCCGGTTCCAATTTCAAAGCCGCTAGGCTGCGTTGAAATTTGCGCAGGAAAACCCACTTTGGCTGGAGATGGTAAGCTGCTAGTTGTGTGTACGCATGACTCAAACACCAGATTTGACCATCTTCTTCTGGACTTTCATGAACTCCTTGGTGGCTGGTAGATCCCTTGCATTCTGCCACTTAAATTCTGGGTCGTCACAAAGATTCTGAGGTCCTGAACCCAGGCACTTTCCAGCTCACGATAAAAAACGTAGATCTGTTTCGCCTCCTGGATCAATGGGATCTGTTGTGGGCACAATTTCCTGGTTGGTGGTCGAACCACCCCTATGAAAATTTATCAGTGAACCAACCATTTGTTACTAATTCCTATAGGGGAAAAAGAAAAATGTTTTTAAAACGACCAACCAGTTTCAACAAGATGTGGGCCTACCCACGAATCCACTGCGTGGGAAAACGTAAGAAATTGAACCATCTTGCCGAGTGGAATCTCAGATTTTGATGGCCTACCTTCAATGGATCATGTGTGGGAAAGGTGCCGGATGCTGCTGATCACAGATCTCAATGATCTCAGCAAAATCCACTGCAACTACAAAGTTTCATCAAGAATCTGGAGGCAACATGAAGCCTGCCCTGCTAGCGACGGACAGAGTGTTGCCTGGCGTTGAAACAACTTGATTCTATCAGGAAACAGTTGATACAAATATCAACTGACGGCAACCTTTTTTTTCCATTTATTCAACTCACAAGTCTCAAATCTCCTCTTTGTTTGATTGCAACATGGACATGCACACGCACACGCACACACACACACACATACACACTGGTGCGACTGCCCCAACATCGGATCCCTGTCATTTCTTTAGAGGTTTTTCAAGTAGATCCCAAGTTATAGCCTGTCTGGTTCAACGCAAGCTGATCTCCGTGCCATTCCACTAAGCTCGGTAGTCTCGAAGTTGTGAAATTCTCTGCCCTTCATGGCCTACCATCTTGTGTTCTCAATGTCTCTGGCCGTGGCTTTGTCCATAAATGCTGGTACCCCGAACTATCCCCAAATAGTCATTTTTGTCAGGATATGGTGGTTTCTTAAAATGGGGGACCCCAAAAAATGGTTGGTTTATTACTGATAATGACTACTATTGGATGATTTAGGGGTACCCCTATTTTGAGAAACACCCATATGGGAACACATCATTTATGTACAATGCCATGTAGTGTCACCTAACTCGAAACTTCCCCTGCTGCAACTTGTCCTCCACCATTTCGCCTTCCATATCCTGACGTAGCAAGCAGCGCAGTGATCGATAGCTGACGATTGACAAAAATTAGCACTGAAGAAATACTTTTCCAGGATCAGAAACAGGTTCTTTTTTCACTTTGCAGACTATCCGGGGAGCAGAAACAGAAGCCTTTCTTACAAGACGGGCGCAAACAGGGGGTATCAATGCCCATGGTGAATGCAGAAACATCTCTGAAACCCTGAGACATTTGATTTGATCTACATATGGATTTATATACCTGAAACATCTCATGAGGTACAATTTCCAACGTTTGGCCAAACTGGAGATATGTTTAACATTTCCTCCAAAAATCCAGGCTTCAACAAAAAATGAACCGTTCGCGGTGTTGGGAAAAGACAACGTTTTGTTTTATTGGGAGAGTTTCCATGACTGTTCACGTCTCAGCTGGCGACATCAAAAGCAGGTCTTTGCATAGACACTTCAATGAGTTTTTTGATTTCTGTTATCCGGTTTTACACGTACAAATTCCAATTTCCACACTAGATATCCACCCTAGAGATGCTGGAAATCTATAGGATTTACCAAAACTAATGAAACAGATTTGCCTTCTTCATGTCAAATGGAAACAAAAGGTTTGCCGTCAGGATTTCCGGCCCAGGTTTCGAACGTGGGAATGGAAACAAATACTGAATTGAATCCGAAACATCCATTCATTTTGGGTCAGATCGGCAGAAAGCGAACATGGCAACACTGCGGACACCAGATTTCAACCAAAGCTGCCAAAATCCCCAAAACCCAAAAATAACGTTCCGGGGAAAAAAAAACGCCGCTTGCTGCAAAAATCTATGTTTCACGGTTTTGTACCAACTTGGCGGGACGGGGTATACATATTGAGAACGGCAGCGGCAAAATCTTAAGTACTTTCTCTTCTACCCTTGCCTTAGGCAAAAACCCAAATTCCGTTCAGCTCTTTTGAAAGGCCTCTGCCGTCATCTGCAAAAAATCTGGCATGGAATTTGCTGAATCCTATCCATAGCAATTCTGCTACTACAAAAGCAACGAGCAGTTACTACATTTGCAGGGAAGCCCACAAAGTTCAAGGGACAGCTACCATGCACAATGGAATGTGAATATTGGCATTCCGGTCCAAGTAAGGAATGTAACCCAAATACCCAATATGTTTTTTTCAGCTGCGTAGATGGTCGTGTGCACACATTCTTCAGCACTATTGATTTCAGCTTGTGACAAGTCAACCATGCAAATCGCGGCAAGGGCATTGCACGGCTTGGATACCTCCGGCCGTTTGCATTAAGCTGAGAAAAAAGAACTCCGGTGTAACCAATGGTTGTGAGTCCCAAACCAGCTAAGTAAGCTGTAATCATTAACCATTACCATTAATACCCATTAAGAGCCAGTCATGGTGACCCAGGATTCATAAACCCCTGGTTGATTAATAGAGGGTATCCCCTAAAAGCCTTGGTTTTCCATTAAAATGGGAACCCCCTAGTTAATCAACCAGGGGTTTATTAGTCCTGGGTTACCATTGTTGAGTATTGCCATTATTAACGGTGATGCTCCCGGCACTTTCATATTGCTTCCTCGCGAGAAAACAACCCCATCAAAGTCGTGGGGCCTCTTTGTAGTAGACCTGGGGCGCGGCTTGAGCAGCGAAAACCGACTGCAACTGTCGGTGTTGATTTCTGGGTCAAATTCTGGAGAGTTTCCCCAAAATGATTGGTGACTTTAGAACTTGTTGGGGGACCTTTGGCGGAAAGCGATTTTTGAGGGGACCTCTTTTTTACGCGAAGAAACCAAAGCTAAAGCTGCTCAGTCCTGTTCTTTCCAAGTATTGAGCTGCCAAAAAGCAATTTATCCGGAATTGAACTCTTCATGAAAATACAAGCCCCAACAAGCCAGGAAATAGGGATGAAGTGGGTGGCACCCCTATTAATGCTCCCACCATTCATGGTGCCCCTACTAAGTCCCTTGTCAGAGATGGAGCCATGAGCCAGGGGAAGTACTACACCCTAGCTACCCACTTCCGACCACCTCGAAGCTGACTACCAGCCACTACTGGCTGCTACTACAAGCACTTGTCCTCAAGCTAGTTTTTACCACCACGAGTAATGACTAATACCGCTGCTACAACAACAACAACAACAACAACAACAACGACGACAACAACGACAAGGACAACGACAAGAACAAGAACAAGAACAACAACAACAACAACAACAACAACAACAATAACTACTACTACTACTACTACTACTACTACTACTACTACTACTACTACTACTACCTCTACTTTTTTTTCCAAAATCACCTTGTCGAACAACCAACAACTCTACGAGAAACACAATAATCTCAACAAATGTGCCATCAACTAACCATATACGTGTTTCTCAAAATAGGGACCCCCATAGTTGACCATTCTTGCCACGTTTCACCATGACTATCCATTCTTAACCATTTTCAGCCACCAAACGGTTCACCATTATTGGCGTACTATTAACGATTATGAACCATGATCCATCGGATGATATATATATATATCAACCACTCTGGTAAACATCTACATATTTACATACATATATATGGATGTACATATCAAGAACTATTTATATATGTTAACTAATGTTAACTACTGCAAAAAAAATATATAAACCATATATATATATATTTACATATATATATATTTACATATATATAGATATATATATATATATATATCTATATACATAAATATATATATATATAAATATATATACCATATAAATATATATATATACCACCATCACAAAGGGATCCGCCTAATATGATTCTCACTTCCAACACCGCCGCCGTCAAGTGACGGGTCGGCCAGGTGCAGAGAAGTGCAAGGACAAAACGTACCTAGTGCCGGCGACGCCCCTGTGAGCCCCCAGTTGGCCCCTAAAAAGGTAGGTTTGTACCCTCCAAAATATGGGTTCTAACCTATGAAAATAAGGATGAACACCGGGGGCCAAGGGTCAAGGGTGGTTACTAGTCAAGCGTTTCGCTAGCTGGATTCGCGGCTTTGAAGTGGTTAGTTTCAAGTGATTAACCAGCTTACTAATCGTTGAACCACCTTGTGTGTGACTAGCATACCCTTGTGAAATCACACAAAAAATAACCAGTAAAAAGAATCAACTAGTCTTATTAGTGAAATGACCATCTTACTATTGGTAAATGACTGGTGAACACTTGGCGATTTATCCATGTGACTATTTCATCATGAACCAACATTAAGCTGTCAATGACTATTCTCAACCAGCTTATCAACAATCTTATACCCAGCTTATTGACCGTATCATTAGTGAATAACTTGTCAGCCGATCAAGCTGATTCTTAACTACTGTTAACCAGCTGATAAACCAGCCAACTAACCAGCTTCTAGATCATCATTCACCGCTGGACCTACGGCCTTGAGACGAGCGAAAAAGGAGCAAACTTGGAACAATTTCGAGGCACGTGACTCGAACAACTTCGCAGACTTTGGGGACAAAAAAGGAGTTGATGACTTTGGTCGACTTAGGTCATGAAAGTTGCGATTGCAATGCTTCCTACTCAAGTAAAACCACTGATCATCATTACAGTAACCATTGCTTTTCATCATCACTAAGCACCATTAACCAACTTTCAAGTGCTGTAAATTCACAGATTTCCTGCAACAATGTGCAACATGTTTGTTTTACCATCACTTACTGGCAGCAGCGCCATGAAATGATTTCAGTGAAACACAGAAAGAAAGGACCACGTATGAGTCCTTCATCTGTGGTGAAACAGTACAGATGCAACCAGTCGATGGTATCAGCAAGCGCTGATCTTGGATGAAAAAAGTTGATTCTTCAACCATAGTTATCTATGATTAACCATGGTAACCACCAACTATGGTTCAAAGTGAATTGAAAAGCCAACCATGGACCATGGTAGGTTGGGTGCCCTTCATTGAGTCATGCTTGTCCATCGATCAGTACATCATGACTCTTGGTTTCCAACACACATCAATGAACGTCGACGAAGCATTCACATCCATGATTGAACATCATTGAACCATGGAGGATTTTCGACCGCCGAATCATCTAGGTTTTTCTCAAAATAGGGTAACCCCCAAATCCTCCGCACATTTGGACTGCTAACTTTGGATTGATGAACCAATGGTCGATTAATAGGGGGTATCCCCCCAGCAGCCCTGGTTTCCTATTAAACTTGTATCCAATTAAAAAACCTATGGCTTACTAATCTACGAATAGGGTTAATATTAGTAATACACTACCTTTCCGAATCATTGACCGCTGTTTCCCTATGATTATTGGTTGTTATCCCCCAGTATTGGTGTAAAACATATTGACCCATGGCCGATAGCCATATATAGTTGGCATACCCCCTACAATTGTTGCATTAACCATCACTAACCAGCTAGAATGACTATTGTTGGCTATATATATATATATATATCATCCCTTCTTCCCATGGTTGGTTCTTATCCCACATCATTGTTGGTTAATTTTCACTTTTAGCCATATATAGTTGGTATATCCCCTGCTCTATTAGTAACCATTAACCAGCTAGAATCCCCCATTGACAAATATTGGTGGTTAATATTGACCCGTAGCCATTCTCCTCAATAGTCAATATTGACCCATTCTATTTGACCCAATATAACAATATTAATACTGTTGGTGGTTTCAAGCCCTATGAAAAAACATTCGTCAACCAACCAATCACTAGTGAATAATATAGGGAAAATCAAAAAAAATGTCAATCAAACCACCAAGCAGCAGTTGTTCAACCACTATAGCTTGTTATTACCCCCTATTATTCACCATTATATAGTTTGCTATAACCATTAATCTAATCACACCATGGTTATAAGTTATCACCCCCTATTATTAATGGTTATTAATGGTTATCACCATGGTTATTACCCCCTATTAATAATGGAGTTATCACCATGGTTATAAGTTATCACAGGCCATCAATTTTCTTCGGATGTCGCTTTCACGACGCGCTGGCACCTGCCATTCAGCTCTGGCGCAGCACGGCCTTGGTTCGGTGACGGCTAAGGGCGGATCCCATGAAGGCAAAGCTATACGATCTTTGAAGTCATATGGTCATGGGTCAATATTAACCAGCAATAAATGGTGATTATAACCAACAAAACTAAAGGAAAACAATGGTTAATGATGGGGAACTAGGGGTACGGGGTTTTGACCCACTGCCATATTTGTATATTGGGTGTTTCTCCAAATAGGGGTACCCCTTAATCATCCAATAATAGTCATTTATAGCAATAAACCTACCATTGTTGGGGTACCCCTATTTTGAGAAACAACCATTTGTATATGAGCTGGACTGCTGTGATTGGTTGTTTGTTTGTTTGATTGATTGATTGATCATCCTTTTGCTTAAATCGCTTGATTGATTGAATTAATCAATATTTATTAGCCTGATTGCTTTGTTGATTGATTAATTCTGATTAGCCAATTCAGAGCACAATCTATGATACAAACGATGAAATCTTGTTTACTACCGAATGCTCTATAGTAATCAAAAAGAACCATCACCAGCTATTCCAAGTTCTTTTTATCTTCACTGAGTCACCAGCAAATATGGCAACTCTCTCTTTGCTATGGGGTCAAACATTGACAGGAATGCGTCGGGGACGGACCGCAGGGTAAATCAGATCTGTGAAGTCCTTCTTGGCAGCCTGTATAGCTGTTTCTCAAAATAGGGGTACCCCCAAATCATCCACTAGTAGTCATTTACAGTATTAACCAGCCATTTTTGGGGGTACCCCCATTTTGAGAAACCACCATATGTGGTTAATATTGGTTAATGATTGCTTAACTGCTGGATGGTTGAACCACCTCCAGGAAGAATAGGCTAGTCAACCAACCAACCATTTGTCAGGGAAAATTTCAAAATCTTTAGAACCACCACCCCGTTGCGATTACATGGCTATTGCTTCATGGCGTGGCTAAACCAAGCGATAAACCAACAGTTCCAAGTCATGCACAATGGCAACGCTGCACGGCGCTGCCATGTGCCCAGAAAATGACTGCCGTCCGAGAATATCCATCGTGGGCTTAGCACACCTGTGCGAAGAAACACTGCACAGATCACCATGAGCCCCCAGTTTGGGCCGGAAAAAGGTAGGTTTTTCAGAGTTTTTACTTGCCAAAATATGGGTTGTAAAGTTTTATCACCTCTTAAATCATATAGAATCTATAAGATTATAACATTTTCTAACATCAAAAAAGAATCATTTTGGTGGCCAAAGAGTAGTGGGGCAACTCTGGTCACCCTTGGGGGTTCATGGTCCTTCAGCGAATTCTCGAGGCTCGCACAGTTCTGCATGGTGATGGCGGATGGCGGAGTAGACAGGTCTTCATCATCTTCTGATAGATCACCCATATCCTGGACAAGCTGCACCAGCGATAGCCCCTGTGAACTTGTACTACTGATTGTTTATCATAGTGCTTTGGAATTTCCCTTGATGGAACAAACGTGCATACAATCAAAAATAGTTTAATTCGTCAAAAATGTTGAAGCCTACAAACACTAGGCTTTTGGCAACTGATGAAGAATTCCGATCATGAGGCAACCAAAACAAGCCTGACCGGAGCCAGCTCCATGAACCTTACAGCCAGACTGCTCCCCATTGTGGGCCGCCTCCACACGCTCTTCACGGAACATCTGGTCAGCCTGCAGCAGGTCTGGAGGGATGGGTCAAGGCATCCAAAAAAAGGGGTAGTGAACCCGTCCCAAAACATAGCTAGACTCAGCTAGGCTAAAGGTCATGGGGGGTGGGCGTTCACTGCTGTAGGCTTGTAGGCTTTTGACCAGTATATCACGCTGTCAATTTGAGCGGTTGGATGAAAACTTCAGATCAGCAACGGCAAACAATGGGAGGCGGACAATCCGTGCCTCCACAATATCTACCCTCTGGCAAACTAACCTGGAAGCTGAACATTGCCATTTTTATAGGTAAAACCACTATAAACAGTAAATTGAACCAACCAGGTTCCAGATCTAGAGACATCCACACTTGGGTGGCTCATGGTGGCTCCATGCTGGTCCTGTTGACCACTTAGCCAATATGGGTCCTAGGTCCCCGCTTTGGCCATCAGTCTTTCCGGTGGAGCCGACAACAAAACAATCCAATTCCGGGTCAGTTTGCTGGAGAGTAACCAACCAATCGTGTACATTGATATCATTATTTGCTGGCATATGCCCCAGTTATCATCAATCTAGCTTCTTGGTCATTTGCAGTAATAGTAAAAAACCAAAGTTTGGCTTCAGAAACCTCAATGTTTTGGCTACCATTGGTCAGGATTTGCAGGTCATGATGACTTTTTGCACAGCATTTTTATCACCCATGTGTCACATTTCACAGCTACCGATGGAGCAGTCCGATATCAGTAGTACCCAACCAGACTTGCCAGGCCAAAAAAAAACAAAGCACATCGTGATTTTGGGTGCACCTTGACCCTCAATTACCTCATAAAACCAGGTGAAAGTCTCAAAATAATGGGATCAATCCCAATAATAAATGGTCATTGAGGTTCAAAGTATATGTATTGGGCACGAAAGCCATCAACTTGCCAAACATGCGGTGGCCACGCATCATGGCCAAAGAAATCTTGTCATGTACTCGCATTCATTCCAGGTGCCAGAGCAAAGATCCATAGTGGTCATGAAGCGACCACTGCTGTACTACTGGAGGGAGCATGCGCTGGACTTGCCGTTGAAGTGAATCGAGGATTTTGGATAGGTTGCAATACAGTTGTTTCTCAACAGCAGGGGGTACCCCAAAATCGTCTTATCAAGAATTTCAAAGTTTAAGTTTAAGCCAACCATTTGTCGGAGGTCACATATTAAGAAATCCCCATACTGCCGTATGACTGTTGTTCCAAGAGACAAGTTTCGACACAAAACCCAGTTTCAAGCTTTTCTCAGACTCCAACCCAAAGATCCATCACCTATAATTTGCTTAACAATATCTGGTTTGTGGTTGAACCACCTCTACGAAACATCTGCTTGACAACCAACCGACCAGTTCTAAATAGTGAGAAAAATGAGAAAAAGAAACAATTTTAATCAAACCACCAACCAGATCCAACCAGAATATCTGGTGCTACTGGTTGTTCTGTCACACCCTGGTCTACCAGAATATCTGGTGCTACCAAAATCAGCCTGATCTTATGAGCCCCCCCTGTGCTTCACAGCGCCTCAGCGGCAGTCAGATCGCTGGGAATCACCGGCACTGGCTTTGCATCCTGCCAGGTTTTACTGGCGCAAATCATCAGTTCACCATCAAAACGCTAGCCGCCAAACAGTGAATCCTTGCCTCCCAATCAGCCAAAAGCTTGGTGGCTTATAGATTCCTTGCTAAAAATATATTTTTAGTGGTTATATGGTAAATCAATCATATGCAAAAAACACTAAAAACCTAAGTTAGTGGGTATAAGCCATCCAAAACAAGCATCATGTTCAACATCAGCACAAAAGTGCTCACTTGCGATATGCTTTAGTGAATCTCTGCATCACATTTCTGTCAAAACTCTGGCTGATGTTGAACCTCTCAGCAGTGTGCCCACCTTTGGCAAGGCCACATTGAGAAACGCTCGAATTTGTGGCACCAGCGCTTGTCGGAAGATCATGATCCTGGCAAACACGACCACATCGTTGTGGGAGGCTGTGCTTATAGCCATGCTTGCGGCTACGAGCCAACTGCGTTGGTGCTTTGGGTACAGTCATCCACGAACGGTAAGGGTTCATAGTAAGGGTTGCATATGCGATTCTCCATTGATCTAACAAGTGCCCCAATAGGTATTCGCAATGATCGAAAAGAATGGCTTAGATGCATTCAAATGTCTTGACTTTTGTGCGCGTGTGAAACCGGCCCACTGAAAGTGTGGTCACTTGAAAGGATTTTGTCCACTTCTGTCACAACACTCTCAGGGAACCTGGACCTTTCCAGTACTCCCACCAGTCAAGGAGGCCAAGAGAGCAGTGCCGGAAAAAACTTTCAGAATGACTATGTTGGAAAACCCTGAGTCGACTAATTATGGTTCAGTCAGTTTCGAACCATCCATACCCAAGGTACATTGAACTATATAATAGTCAAGGGACCGAAAAAATGTTGACTTGCCAACAGCCAGTTGACAGGAACTCGAAGCAAAGCGCGAAACAATTTTGAGACTGTGTCGTTTGCCGGGAATGGTCCAAAAAACTCCAGTCAAATGCAAACATCTTCGAAACAGCGTCCCACGAACAAACTTTTCCCATGTGGTCACAACGGCAGCTCTGCGCACCCGAGAATCTTGCAATACTCTTCTGGGCTGAGGCGTAAACCGCCAGCCTGGCTGCCGACACCGAGCGGGTAAATCATTGATATGGGGGTTTCTGAAGTTATAGGGAAGCCCCAAAAAAATGATTGGTTTATTGCTACTATAAATGGTTATCATATAGGGGCACCTCTAGTTTGAGAAACCACCATATGGAAAACTAACCTGGCAACGGAAGATCACCATCTTTGTTTGCTTGTAAGAAATCAGCTATGTCTATGGTGGATTTCTATTGCCAGGGTTGCCAAAGGGTAGCATGTGCAAAGTGTAAATATGTGTAGCGTCATTACATCTAACAGCTCAAAATGCTTCACTGCCGTCTCAAATAGAAATGACATGGGATGCAAAGCAGTAGAGATCTTTCAACTCCACTGAAAGCATTGCTAAAAAAAAAATATCACAATCGACACCAAAAGCTTTGGGGCCATGCCTCATCCTGAGACACCCCCCACTGAATTGGTAAATCACAAAAACATTGAAGAATTGGGACTTCACCCGCAACAATCCTTCAGCAAAAGGCAACACTGCAACAAGTGATTGCACAGCTGAAAACAAAATCATTAGATGATCAACATCTGCAATGTTCCGTTGGCACCAAGTGATGTAACTCTAAATATACTCCAAATATAGGTATGTGTTACACATTATATATACTTACATATTACATAGATGTAAAATTCTTTACCATATCTAATCTTACAGAACAGTCAGCTGGTGTTTTTTAAATACATATTGGTATATGGTTCCATGAATGGTGGAAGCGCCGCCCCAAATATTTGGTTGGCACAAAAGCAGCTATGAAAATGCATGCTGACGGCCCCAAAGATGTGGTTTTCTCCCCGCCCGGCACAATGCTTTAGTTGCCTAGGAGATCGACCATCAGACCGCAATGCTTGTCACTGACTCCCATACTGATCATGACGACCGCTCAAAGATCGTCTCAGACAACCCTGCCCTTCCAGCTACAAAGAATAGGCAACCATGACTCCTTACCTGGAGATCCTGGCAACTGGTTGCAGGTAGGGCAACAGAAACCATGGCTGCACGACGGCTGGGTACAGGCACCACCACTGTGCAGTGCAGCGTTTGGGCGAAGAGCTCCGTTCCTGGAGCTGTTGCCGCGTTCCTGGGGTAGCGCTTCGCGTGGCTGACCGCTTCGTAGGAAACGAAGTCGAAAACATGGAACGGATATCGTTAACCATCATGAATTAGTTGTGAAGTATACTTAGATATCGCATTAGTGATAGTATCAATTAATTAATAGTTATGAATCACAGATTAATTGATTAAAAGGAAATGTAATCATTAATTAATCAACTATGGTGTAAATTAGATCACGTTCTTAGTTATCTCACGAATTAGTTGTGAAGTCAATGATGAAGATCACATGAATTCATCATCATCATCATCATCATCATCATCATCATCATCATCATCATCATCATCATACTGATCCATCTCTGCTGTGCACATCGCTCATGTTTTGATTCGGAACGACTGGTGCTGAGATTTGGGCTCCAACATCCCGAGCAACAAATCCTGAGTGCAGTGCTTGCGATATGCTGCGATTTCTAGACAAAGGGATCGGGAAGCTGGATGATTGGTGGATGATGGGTGGATGATTGTAGTGGATGATTTCTGGATTGGTTTCTTGATCAATCGAGGGTTAATGAATTTGAATGATCAATCATATTTAACCTGAAATGATTAACGAAATGATTCATATGAATGACAAGTCGGATTAATCTGCCAATTCGGTTGATAATGATCTTCGGAAAACACGACCGGCTGATTCAACTGAAGCAATTGGTTCCACCCTCACATTGTCTCGCTACCAGCGCCAAGACCCACATCGGCTCGGCTTGCTGTGCGTCAAATGTGAATGCACAAAGAACGATGCCATGTCTTCTTCTGCACTATCACTAGCGTGTTTCAGCCCACTGAAGATGGCCGAAAACAAGAAAACATCTTGGCAAAATCACTCATCACTACTCGCAAAAAACAATCCCATAGTGAATGAATCAATCTAGACACTATTGATTACAATAGATTCATCAAATGGCAAAAAGAATTGGCATTGACGCCATCACAACGACCCCATCACTCAGCGGAGTGGAACCAGCTGTGCCCAGCTAAGCATCCAACCGGATCACAGCGCAAGCCACCCTCCAAGATCCTGGCGGTGAAAAATCAGTAGCTTGACATGCCACATGTTTAGCTGCACATACAGAACTTCAACTGATAGCTGGTTAATGGCTACCCAGGATGAAGCTAAACCCCTGGTTGATTAATTAGGGGGGTTCCCATTTTAATGGAAAACCAAGGCTTATAGGGGATACCCCCAATTAATAAACCTAGGGTTTAGCTTCATCCTGGGTAGCCATTAATGATTAATAGGGGATGATAATAACTATAACAATTATAGGGGATATATACCAACTATATATGGCTATGGGTCAAGCACTTTACCAACCAATTTCATGGAGGGTAAGAACCAACAACCATGAGGAAGATAGTCATATACATGCACAATATATGCGTCATATATTTGTCAATCTGCATGTAAAAGACAATGCTCACACAAAACCTTGTTGACTCCTATTCTACAAAACCACCCTTAATACAGTAAGGCCTTGTCAAACACTCCCAAATAAAGTAAGCCCTTGGCGGGAGGGTAATACTTTTTGAGTTGTTCTATCCCAGGTCAGCTTTGCAAATTCCTAATCTTGAGCTTGGGAAAAGCTGAGGCGAAATTTTGCTCGCCTGGCAACCATTCAACCTGTGGAATTACTGAGGAAACCTGGGTGGCACCCCCTGGGCTCTGGGCCAGTGAAGTCAGTCGTCCAAGTTTGGGACCCAAGTCAACCACTAGTGTTGGTCATTATCCCTTATCTTCCCCACTATCATCCCTTTAAAACCCTATAAAAACCGTATAAAAACCCCAAAAAGCCACCACTTGCGAAGCTAAAATCACCAGTCGTCCCAGTCTCCCTGGCAGCTCGCGAAACAGTTAACGGGTCGTCCTCAAGGCGCTCTGGAGAGCAGCCTGTCGACGCTTGGATCGGATCAGTTTTTGCCTCGGATCTCAGTGGCTGCAGGTTGTGGTACCCCCCCAGGGCCTGTGAAGTTCGGTGAGTTCACGTTTGGGTACCCTCTGATGATCTAACATGGCTGGAAAATCACCATATTTTTTAGAGATTCCCTAGGAAACCATGAAGATCCATGAATAATTGGTGGAGTTTCCATTGCCATGTTAGGTCACCGGAGTGTAACCACCAGCTATCGTTGATTGATCAGGTGGTGAAAAATGGGATCATAATCAGCTAAGTTCGTGGGTGATAACGAGGCTAACTACTAGTTTGGGAAGATATAACTATACTTTGGTGGGTTGTGAACTCACTTATGGCCAGGGGGGTACCACTCTGTAGGATGAGTGATGACATGTACGATTCCCAGAGATTGTTCCTTTTCTGGGAAAGCCTAGGTTGGAATCCCCTCGAATTGGTGGTTAAAACAGCCGGGTTTCCAGTTTGACCACCAATCCAACGAATGATACAACCCAACTTTCTACACCAACTCGGGATGAAAACCATCACCCAGTCAATCGAGGGGTCATCTTTTGCACATTAACCTGGGAAACTTCAGCCCAACGCCCTCTCAGTTGGCATTCTATTCTTGTTCAATTTGTCAATATTGTACCTCTCTCTGGACCGAAGACAACGAAGCACCACATTGATACCCACTGTATTCCTTCAAGACACTGTGGCAAAACTTCAACAAATGCCGGGCGCAGTACTTGGAGAAGACTTGGAATTCTAATAACGTCATACCTCTAAAAAAGTTTGGTAGTCTTTACTATCCTTTTATGCTCTGCATGTCACTTTCTCCAGTGTGACCTGAAAAATGGTGAAAACATTTCAAGCAGTATGTGTTTTCCTTTCTTCAAACAAATGCAGCAATATTCGGAGATGTCCAACTGCAATAGACCCATGCATGGACAACAAAACGTGGAGAGAACACTTCAACCAATGCCCTGCGCAGTGCTACTTTTGAAACGAATGTGCAAGGGTGTCGTTGGCTGCAAAACATGAAAAAATACAATGGTTCTCTCATTGATATGATACGGGAAATTATTGTTGCTCCATCACAGTGGTGTCGTTCTACTCTTGACAGCAAGACAGAGTAAATAACAAATGATGTTTTGGGACTTTGGAGAAACAAAGACTTTTTTCGGCAGGTATCATTCTGGTGATTTTCGGGCGTTGAATGAAGGATTATAGACAATGAAAAGAGTTGCAAGTCTCTGCGAACCAAGCCTCCACCACCATTGGATTGCCGCGAAGAATGGTGTCTTTCTGGGCCAGCGTCCCTCCACCAATGAGTTTGTGATAATCACAACCAACCACCAACACCAACTGATCAACAAAGGTATCCGGCATGACTGAGGTCCCTCCCTCCAGTTTCGGACCAGCTGCAGCTTATACTCCATCTCTCGTTGCTCGTCCATATCGTCATCCTGCGATGGCACAGCGACCCCTCATCAAATGGATTTAACTGGGGGTTTCTCAAAATAGGGGACCCCCCAGTTCACATCCTTGATGAAGAATTTATAACAATAAACCAACCATAACTTGGGGGCTGGCTAGTATTAAGCCAACCAAAACTTCGGGGTTCCCTATGGCTGAAGAACCCCCCAATTGGGCCACATCAAGCGACGATCAAAACTATCAATGACTTCGCTCGTGCACGGGGCTCTTCCTGAAGCTCACTTGCCGCAAGCATCGTTGTTTAGCTGCCGATCTGGAATCTGGATTAGTTTTGTTCATGACGCGGGTGTTTCTCAAGATGGGGGACCCCAAAATATTTAGTTTATGGTCCTACAAATGGTTCACAAAGTGGATGATTTTGGGGACCCCTATCCATCTGCTGATCTGGAATCTCGGCTAGTTTCGTTCCTGATGTGCTTTTTTGGGACATAACTCATAGACATAGCTAAAAAATGTTGTCATAACTGGGAATTGTGTTGTTACTTGTCAGAAGGCTAGCTTTGTCGCTTGGATGGAGCCAATTTTCGAAAGAAATCCAACTATGCAACGAACTGAATCTTACCCTCACGTAGCAGGTAACGAGGGACCCCCGGCATAACTTCCACGACGTGAATGTCCAGTGAACCAACTTCCCATCTTAATTTCGAAGGTTCATATACACCCTTTATGGGATAAACTGTATAAACATCAAGGCTCTAACTGGAAGGTTACCCGGGTTGAACTAGAAATCTTATCAACCAGGAATTACTCCAGTGAAGTCATGGTTCAGAAAGTTACTCTAGTGAAGTTATGGTTACTCTAGTAAAGTCATGCTTCAGCCTCACAGGAACCTTCCAAGCCAGGTACCACCCAGGTACCCCTCCCAGCTACGCAGGCCGTCCTCGTCCTCACGTTGCGCCTCGCGGCTCAGGGACCGCGGTCTCAGGCGCTTCAGGCGCCGCCACGTCCGGACCGACCCGTCGCCCGCGTCGCCCGCCGAGGCCGAGCTGCCGTTGCGCTCGCGCTGGCGGAAGGCGCGCGGCAGGCGCCCCCCCCCGGGCCTCCTGAGCCC
>VSDK01020365.1:465932-478324 GCA_009767595.1 Symbiodinium kawagutii
CGCGGGGGGAAGGCGCGCGGCAGCCGCCTCCCCACGGACTTCCTGAGCCCGTTTGGAGTGCACCGGATGTGCAAATTTTTTGGGGATTTTTTTCATGACTTATTTTTAAATATCGAATATATCCTTTATTTTGATATGAACTCTATATATACATATATGTAGTCATATAGTTTAATGACTGGATACAGAAACTGATATAGCTTAATAGGCTGTATAGCTGAATTTTTTGGCTGGTTCAAGTGAAGTTTTTAACTTCAATAAGCTAAGGAGTTTCAAATGTTTTTTAGATCTTCAGATTTTTGTTGCGCCTTTTTTGACTGATACATTAATTTGATGACTGGATAAGGAAACTGATATAGGTTAATGAGCAGTAGAACTGAAAAGTTCGATTGATATACTTGAAGTGTTTTGCTTCAAATGTTTTTTTGGTGAGTGACTACATAGGTCTTATAATCGCAATTAAACTGACCAATTAAATTGAATATGTGCAAACATTTGCAATTTGATTGTTTGATCTTGATTGATCTAGTAAAGTACCGAAAGGTTGGTTCCATATTTACAATTTAATACCTTGGATTTTTTGTAATTCATTACTTGCTCAGTTTTTGTTGAAAGTCAGTGACTGATTACATTTAATACGGTTTTATACTATGTGTGTATTTGAATCATGGTTTAGGACAAGGGGATTGATTCATAATTTGATGAATCATTGTTGAGCTGTTTGTTTCCATTTTTTCCATGATGTGACTTTCACTTTTTTACTAATCAAGTTCATAAATCATGTTTTCATGAGAATTATCACTGTAACAAGTGACTCAACAAAATTTGACCTCATATTTATTCCATGACCTATCACTTGTATCTGTTCAACTCAGCACTATGACCTTGCCTCGCGGTGATCTGCCACAACTCTGATTTTCGCGCAAGTCTTGAAACAGCAAAAGCACAAAGCAATTCGCGCCTTGAACACGCACACACACGCACTGGAACAAATGTGAAGTGATTAGACTAAGAGCACAAGCGGATGTTGACGATTTAATCGCATACAAAAACACTGCGTGGACGTCCCAAAATCACTTGCGTTTTGCCGGGAACACCATCCAGAAAGTCTCTCCAAAGCACAATAAAACTGAGTCGTGTCTCTCGGATTCTCTCGGAAATGCCTCTACAGGAAAGATGCAATGCACCCCTGCTTGTCCCGTGTGCATGTTTGTCCTCGCTCATGCAAATGAAACCTGTACATATAGACTATACCTGTATCTTTGTCATTATCTTTGAGATGTGTCTGAGTCATACCACAATAATATCAATGTCAGTGAATATTGAATATTGATAAGATTAATCTGTTTCAGTCATTAGCTGGGAGGGTCAATTTCAACATGGACCAGTGAAACCAGGACTTGTTAGTGGAGTGCCACTGACCCATGTTAGCTTGGAGAAAGCCGGCCAACCACTAGATTCAAACTGACGATCTCACTGAAACAGCGCAACGCCGGGCCTCCATGGCCATTGTTTGAACCATGTAGGTGGTTCCAACCGCTATGAAAAATATTAGCCAACCAACCATTTGTTAATCATTATTATGGAAAACGAAAAAAATGTTTGAAACCATCAGGATTGATAGCGTAAATCGATGTCAATGTAAATCGGTATTTGACCAGACACGGTCCATCAGTATTAATCAACCGGCTATTCACCAGGCGTAGACATCGACATCACCAAGCTTTCCATTCAAACGTGTTGGAGACCGCGCTTCAGCGGTGCCAGCGACGGCAGATCATTGGCAAATAAGGATCCAGAAATGAGGCAGGAGTCGGAGATCACGATGTCGGCCCGAAAATCCTGCAGCGAAGAAAATACAAAACAAAGCGACATTGTGACAGCCGGTGCGGCAAAGAAGCGGCGGAGTCCTCCTTGAGATCTGCCGCAAGCATCAGGATCTCTTTGACACCGCGGCTACTCAGATGGTAGCCATCGCTGTGGAAACGGCCACCTGAAGCGTTTGAATTGATGACAGCACAAAGACACGGGCAAGAAACCTGGGGTATTGTTCCCCAAATTCAGGCCAGGCACCCTTGGACTTGCAGTCCTCCAGGAGGGTAGCGGCTGCGGGTGAAGTCTCATCAAGGAGGGGTTCCATGGCCTAACAGGCGCGGCGTTCAAAGCACTTGCGTTTCACAAATTGAGTCGTCCAAGGCATTGCCACCTCGCCTCATAGATGTCGCATGGGCGAACCCCTCCGGGGCAAGAGGGCGCACGCCAACAGCTGCTAATGAAAACATGAGAGCACAAAACGCTCGTAATACCATTACCAACACAACAAAACACAACACCTGGGGCGAGGACTTGGCTGGTCATGGCCATCGCGGCGACCGAAAAAAAAGCAAAAAGCAAAGAAAGTTTGGATGCAAAGCGAGTGCTGCGGCCACGGCAAATGCATTCAAGATGACAAATTTGACACAGATCCGTTTGGTAATTATATATGCGATGCGCTTTATAATAATATCTGTAGGCTCCTTTCCCTGTGATGACCAGGACGTTCATACATGTTGAATGGCCGAATGGTGCGCCGCCTTCCTTCTCTAATTGAACGCAGTGAGACAACCTTGTCTTCGAAAGGTGATGTAATGAAGGCATCGAACGAACACCGGCAACCGAAACCAGAAATAACCCATTCAGGTCCAGACGAAGAGGGGCCGGAGAGCTGCCAGGCAAGCACGCCCAACCACCTACCGCGATGAAAGCGGTCGGCGGGCAGGGGGTTATTCCGTGAAAGGAATACTGCCAACTTCAACAAATTAGTAAACGATAGCCGGTGTTTGACCAATATCATTTTCAAGAATATATTTGTAGCTTTTTACGCATCAGGGCGACAATCCTTACGTAATGCCAGCGTTCACCCAATCAGCAAGCATGATCCAATTCACCGACTACCTTTGCTTGTACCAATGACATGCACATGAAAGAATGAAAAGTATGCACGTAGCACTGCTTGTCAAAGCATCGCAATGTCACCGGCCTTGCCCGTCATCATATTCGAGGACCTGTCTCAGGCGTGCGATCATTAGCCCGGTGATGACGGGATTGGTTTGCCAGGGAGACAAAACGCGAAAGAAACAAGTCTTACGTCCTTCTTTTTAAAAACCGCACCGCTCCTAACTATCTAAATAAAAAAAAGGTCCACTGATCTAAAAAATACATAGAGTAAGAAACCTTTTCTTAAAAAGTCCACAGCCAGAGCGCTTATACTCATTCTTTTTTCTTACACTGGTAAAGCCGCTTTCCACAAATCCGAAAACACCATCACTCACAGTGTGTCTTTCCACCCACACGTTGTGAAGATGTTGCAAATCAGACCATCTGGATCGAGAGTACAATGTAAAAATGCAGCATCCCAGAATGAATGTAAACATCAAAGGGATCGGGCAGTACTCCTAGAAGATTCTCAAGGGCTGTAACTTCGCACACAAGCAGATCACGAGCTGGATTGTATATACCAGTGACTCTCAAACGCTTCACTCTCCCCAAGATCTGGGGAACCCTTCGCACTGCATCTGGAAACTCTATACCCAGAATAAACCTGCCAAATCGAAATGCCTCCAGCAAACTCGTACCTGCCGTAGGAGCAGGCTGAATATCTCTATCATCCGAGAGGTACCTCAAAATTTGAGACCTGTCCAAGTCATGAATATCCCCTCTTGACGCCTTCATCCAGTTGATAAACCTTTGAATTGTCAAAACTCTCTTGATGGCGGTATGTGGAGATCTAATACCCAGTGTATCACGCAGCACTACCGCAGATTGGCGCTCATCGACACTAGTTTCCAGGATTGCTGAACCAATCATACCAGGGTATCCCAAATCCGAACAAATAGCCGGCCACTTCGCCACTGCAACGCTCCACAATCTGTCCAATTGCTGAATTGCATCTTTTTCACTCAATGACTGAACGACTGCTGCAAAGTCTGCAAAGGCCTCTTAGCTCGCCGCACAATCAATCTCCGAGTCAGTGGATTCCAATTCCGATGCGGTGCTTTCTCAAGTTATAGGGGTATGCCAGGTCATCATCCCTCATATGGTGGTTTCTCACAATTGGGGACCCCAAAAATGGTTGATTTATCACTATAAATGACTATTACAGGATGACTTGGGGGTACCCCTATTTTGAGAAACCCCCATATCAATCATTTGGGTATAATAAACTCCCCATTTTGGGGATCAAAGTCCGAATCACTGTCGTATTCAAACATTGGCAGGGCGGTTTGATCAGCATCACTAATCATTCACCAGTACCAAATCATCAACCACCAACCACGAGCTCAACATTTATCACTGACATCTATCACTAAAATCTATCAACATGTATCAATATCTATCAACATAAATCAATATCTGTCAACATCCATCAACAACCATCAACATCTGTCAACATTGATCAACACCTATCAACATTTATCACTAATCACATCTAACCACCAACCGCCACTAACCAATACTAACCATCACCAACAGTCACTAGCAGTATCAGCCACTATCAGCCACTATCAGCCACTATCAGTCACTCAGAGCGGTACCCCTGAGATAGAAGTTGGTTCAGAAGCCATTGAATCGAATCATAGTTCTTACATCTATCATGGCTAGTACTTAACCTAGCTACAAACCAACTCAGCTAAGTAGGGGCCCCTTCCTTGTAGCTGATCAGTGCCCAATCCAAACAAGACCCTTCATCTTTACCATCAACCCCTCAAAACTCACCAAATCAAAACAATTCAAAACCACCATCAGTCACTATCAGTTACCCAATCATAGTCACTCACTACTGATAGTTACCATTAGTTACCCCACTTGTAAATCAACGGATTGGGGGTACCATGGGGTACCACTGTCACTAACCCGTCGCTCATCTCCTTGTGCCGAGCATCGAAGATGGGCTGCTCCTCGACCTTCGCCGCGACCGCGAGCGTCGCGAGCGCGAACGCCGGCGCGAAGGCCGGCGCGATCGGCTCCGACGCCCATGGCGGCCCGAGCTCGAGGAGGTCGAGGGCATCAAGCAGTGAAGCTAAGGAGTGGTGAAGCTGGTGAAGCTGGTGGGTGCTCAAGCTGGTGGGGCGGCTGGTGCTGTGGGAGTGGCTGGTGGTTTGGGAGAGTTGGATTCTTCAGAAGTGGAATGTTGTGGATTTTTTGGAGCTGGTTTCTTCACAGAACTGTGTTTCGCTCAGGATTGAACAATCTTATCACCAATTCAAGGACTGGCGGTTGCTGACGATTCATGCGGCAATGCAAACTTTGTCCATTGTAGTGGTCAAATGTCTTAACATAGATGGGAAAATATGGGAAGGCTGCGTGGCTGATGCTGACGCTCAGTGAGTCTGGACTATACTTTGTTCATCTTAGTTCATGGAAATTTCTCCTGGTCTCAAGGCCCAGGAGGATGGTGATATGGTGAATATCTGTGCTGATGCGTGCAGTTCATCAACCAAGAATGAACAACGCCCAGTGATTACTGTGCCACATGTGGATGTCAAACATTGATAAACAAAAATGCACGATGACAAACAAACATCTTCAGGCGTATGCATCAACAGCTACAGAACTGCAATCGTGTCGTACAGGGTGTTCAATCATGTTTAATCAGGGCTTGGGTTTCTGAGTCTACGATCCGGGCTGGAAAATCCGCGGTGTGCAAAATCCAAGAACTGAAAGGCAGCGGAAACTTTGATGACGAAACATCTCTGATGACAAGAAGCTGCGAGTCTTCGGGACCTGCAGCTGCTTAAGGTTTCATCCTTCACAAGGCTGGGATCTCCACACTCTTGGAGCAGATTCCACATTGATCGTTGCAACAACCAAGCAATGGTGCGGCCAGGGCCATGGGCCACTCAATGAAGATGTCAGAGTTGCAGGTTGTGGATCAATCCTGGGGCTTGCCATAGTTTAGCGTACTGATACTTTGTAGCAAAATTATGCCAAACTATTCCCAGGCACCATATGGGGGTTTCTGAAAATAGGGGTACCCCCAAATCATCCTTTACATTAGCCATTTATAGTAATAAACCAACCATTTTGGGGTCCCCTATTTTAAGAAACCACCATATGCTTGCAAACTGGTACTTTGTAGTTGACATATGTTGATAATATTTATATAACAATCATCGCTGACAATGGATACTTGGATGTGCATTACGAGGTGGTGACTGATAAGCGGCCGTGGTTGTAAGGGTTATAAGCCACCTCAACCATGGTTATATCATATCCCAGTCGTAATCCTAGCTGCACATCCAAGTAGAACTATGATTGTTTAGTCGCTGGTCGTTGTAATGATGGATGGATGGTACTGTTGCATAAGTTAACCAGTTTTTGGAAAACCTCGCGAGACTGGAAACGACTGAAATGCCATAACCACTGACATCATATCCTTATGGCTACATATGGAAATATTTCTCAAAAAGGGGTACCCAGTACCAGTAACCCAAATCATCCACTAGTAACCATTTATAGAATGAATCAATCATCTTTGGGGGTCCCCCTATGGCTTGAGAAAGCAGCCTATGGCTGCTAAACATCAGCGTGCCCATCTTGGAATTCATGGCGCTCGATAGCGCCAGCTGCTAGAGACATTCCGCATTTTCAGAAACGAGGCGAGGCGGGTGACTGCATCGGGGCCCATATGTTTGGCTGTTCTCTACAAGAAAACCCGGCCTAACAAAAAATTGGTTATGTTTATGTTTGGCCACATATCAGAAAATCCAGGGCCATATGGTTGGGCATATGTTTGGCCACATACCAGAAAATCTCGATAAATCCGGCCTTTTCTGATAGAATCGTGCTGACGCTTGGATTCCCTTTGACCCCTTCAGCACCCAAAACAAGTCAATTGGCTGCACGAAGTCTGCACGAGATTGTTTCTGCACAGCACGCGGTGACAAATACTCTGCTTTCGCCTCAGTGACAGACGTTGGTTTTGAGCTACAAATGTGCTGATGAAAGGAGGGTTAGGAAACGGACGCCGGCTGCTTTCCCACTTCCAATCAGCCTTTTGTCAAAACGAAGCATGGCAACAAGAGCGTCAAACCACGAATGATTCCAGTTGTGGTCACCCAGGTATACCACGGACATCTGCAGACCATGTTCACGCACGTCACCAGTTTGGTGGCATGGCCGTCGAGTCTAGTATGGCAAGCATTAAAGAGCTTACGCAGCACAGTGATACTGAAGGTCTTTCAGCACGTTTTGGCTCAAAGGTTTCCTGCCTTGCGCATTGTTTGGTAAACCAAAGCTCTTCTCTGGTCCGCTTTGGGGGCAAAGGCGTTGAAGGCGGGTGAGATGTAGCCAAAGATACCAGGAGTTTTTTGCTCAGTGTCTCTGCGTGGACTCGGAAGCACATAGTGATCAAACATGTTCAGGAAGGTACAGAGACCAAAGATGACCAAAGTACAATCATGAAGATCTTTTCATGTTGCCTGCGCCTAACAGTGTCGACATCCTGTAAGAAGCCCCCCGTAGATCCCTGCAGGCCTTCTACGGGTATTACCCATCATGGACAATTCCGCGCATCACCCAACTGACAAAGGGTTTGTTCTGCACCAGCTCCTGTATTATTCATATTCTTGTGTTCTAGTTCTTCACCCGATATTGTAGTATAGATAAATGCGCGCATCTATGTGTAGATATACACATATGAATGACAAGTACATATTAATTAGTCGTCTAGCTAATAGTACAATGAACACATATCTACATATATGGCTATGGGTCAAAACCCTGTACCCCTGGTTCCCCCATCATTAACCATTGTTTTCCCTTGTTATTGTTGGTCATCATCCACCATTGTTAGTTGGTTAATATTGACCCATAGCCATATTGATTGTATTGTATTTTCGCACAAACATGGTGGTTTCTCAAAATAGGGGTCCCCAAAAATGGTTGATTTATCACTATAAATGACTATTAAAGAATGACTTGAGGCTACCCCTATTTTGAGAAACACCCACATATTTTACAATCCCCTCATGGTATATGGTACCTCCATTCTGCCCCCGCCACTCATGGATTCCCCTCCGGTCGAGTCACCACTAGTTCTCACGGAGCACCTTGCGCCTGTGCCAGAGTTCATGATGTAACTATGTTGTGATTAAGGATGGATATAGGTGGATGCACGATAAGACATGTGGCTATGGGTCAATAATCACCAACAATAAGGGAGGATGATAACCAGCAAAACTATAGGGAAAACAATGATTAATGATGGGGAACCAGGGGTACAGGGTTTTGACAGCCATGTGGATACATGTGGTTGTCTCTCAAAATAGGGAACCCCAAAAATGGTTAAGTTATTGGTGTGAATGATCAAAAAAAGATGATTCAGGGGTTCCCTATTTTGAGAAACCCCATGTGGATCTGAAGTGTTGAAAATTGATGTCATTGGTGGATACATGTGGATACATGTGGATCTTAAGTGATGAAAATGGTGGATACACGAGGAAACCAAATAGTACATAATGATGGTTGATGATGGCATTGCCACCGGCCAAAGGACTTTTCAATCTCGGATCCAGGATCAACATGGACCATTGGAAAGTCCTGCGAAGACGCAAACATGATTCACCACACTCCCCTACACTCCGTAAGCGGCCACCCTAAACATGCGTGGCAAACAGCAATGTCCTCCCTTCGCATCTGCCTCAACCTTTGCAAGTTGCCACTGTCTTTGGGTTTACTTCTGCAGAACAAGAAGCCAATGTCGATCCCAAACTGATACCCCAAAGACACCTGCTTTGGGGTATCAAATTGGGATCAGACTTGGCTTCTTGTCTTTATGAGAACCTAGGTGTCTATCGGCTAAACTTGTGGCAGGGAATTCCAACCATGACCATGCTCGATCCACACCCGAATATATCAATCACCCTTGCCACGCGTACTGGTTGTTGGCTACAGCATGGTTTTTAGTCCTGAATGATGTTGCCGAACTATACCTCTGCCTATGTACATATACTTGCATAATCACGTGTTTGTCTACAAGCAGTACCGCTCCAGGTGGTGACTAAGTTTCCGGAATAGGCAACCTATAGGATGAGAGGGATGGCCGAGATGAGCTGGTGAATGATGGTGAGTGATGGTGAGTAATGGTGAGTGATGGTGAATGATGGTGATCGTGGTTGGTGAGGATAATCAAGATTGTTGATGATGATGATGATGATGATGATGATGATGATGATGATGATGATGATGATGATGATTAATGACTGGTGATGAATAATGACTGATGCATGATGCATCATGATGATGATTACAGTAACTATGGTGATGAGATGACTATGATAGTGATTGATGAGGATGATTATGATGATGTTGGAACATCAGCAAACGATCCTGACTTGCAAATTTTCTTCTCGCCACAGGGGCATGTATTTTTTGCAGATCTGAACTTGCAAAGAGTGGCTTTCACGTCCTCAGTTTTTCACGATCTTGACTTGCAATTTTGCTTTTTTGCCACAGTGGTGTGCACTTTTTGTACATCTTAACTTCCAAAAGTGGTTTGAGCATTTGTGCTTAAAATTTTGACTTGCAAACGCACATCTCGCCACGGCGGCATTCTTGTTTTGCAGATCCTAACTTCCACGAGTGGCGCGTCCTCAGTTTGTTTGCAATCTTGACTGGCAAATGTGCTTCTCCCTGCAGCGGCATTCAACAAAAATTGACTGACCTCCGCAACCGCCGCTTTGCCTGGCGCCTAATTACTCTTTTCCATCATCCAACATTTCGCACCAAACTGTGGAAAAACACGACACATTTCCCACGACTCCTTCCATCAGTCACACACGCACATCTCTTCTCCGACAGTTCTTCTCATGGACCCGCTGCAACTTTCTGTTAGACGTTTGACTTCCAAACTTTCAAACTGATGACCTAATTCAATATGTGCCGTTAATTGTGCTGTGTATTTACCATATGCTTGCTGGAATAAGTACACATGGATATTACATGACATTGCTGAAATAAACACACATACTGTCACATACTCAATTAGTGCGCGTGACTAGAGAACCATGGATCCGTGATACCATCCCTCATTACCCTTGCTTCGGCCTGCAAATTGTCCATTTCACAAATAAAGATGGTTTATAGATGTTTGTAGTTGTTCCAAAAATCTGACCCAGCCCTTATGAACATGTATGGATTACAAGCCATTAGTATACGGTTTATAGTATGGACCCCCAAAGAGGAGTTCCTCTGCTTATAAATTCTGACCCAGCGTTTTGCAATGACAACACGGAAACATGGGTTAAAAACCTGTACCCCTGGTTCCCTATCATTTACCATTCTGTTCCCTTTCATTGTTGGTGAATCCTCCATTAGTTGGTTGATTAACTGCTTGACCCACAGCCGTACAGCAAAGTCCATGGCGCCAGGGACCACATTTTGATGTCATGCCAACGGACCTGCGGCTGCAAAAACATAACTGGTTGAAAAATATTAGTCAACCAACTATTTGTTTATAATTACTAGGGAAACAAATGTTTAAAAGCACCAAGCAAATAAATGCGGAGTTGTTTTGTGCGCCTTTATCAGGCATTTTAAAGCGAAACCAGCAAAAAGGAGTTGCTTTCCGTATCGGATCTGTCTCATTCCACTGATGTTGCGTTGCGGTTTCTCAAAATAGGGGTACCCCCAAGTCACTATAATATCACATCTATAGTCCTAAACCAAACATTTTGGGAAAGGGTCCCAATTTTAAGAAACTCCTATAGATAATCATATATGAGCGGCTGCTTTTATTGGTACAAGATCCTTTTGCGGTACTTTGAAGGGCGGACACGGCCTCGTTCAGTTTAAAAACAATTAAGACTGGATAACGTCATTTTCGGGTATCTCGTTCAATTATACATCAAGTTGACAAGTAATTGACATCAAATTATACATCAAACAGATCTCGTTCCCATCTCGTTCACCAGCTGACTATGGATGCGAAGAAAAAAGTAGCGCAAGCCCCCTACTTGGAATGAATTGCGTAAATAAAAGTGGTTGCTCATATGTAGAGATAGATAGATAAATAGATAGATAGGTAGATAGATAGATAGATTTACCCTTGCATTCCCTACTCTTGTTGGGTTCAATCCCCCGATAAATTTGATGGTGCATATTGAAATAGTGATGTTCCCCTATTATTTACCATTATCAACCACAGTCAACCATTATCAAACATAGTTACCGGCAGTATGAACCATAGGCAGCCATCGAAAATCTGGAAATACAGCCACAGGTTGCTGGTTTCAACCCCTATGAAAAATGTTAGTCAACCAACCATTTGTTCATAATTACTAGGGAAAATAAGCAAAATGTCAATCAAACCACCAACCAGTAGGTGTTTCTCCACTAGTGTGGCTTACTATCCCCTATCATTGACCCCTATTGTCATGGCTATAAAACCACCAACCAGCCACAGTATGTCATTCTGTATCCACGCCAGCCTCAGGAGCCGGGGCAGCAACTGGAGTTGCTGTCACAGCCCCCTGCAGGACAGGGCACAGCTATAGAGGTGGACTTGGATGCACAGCAACCAGGGGTAGTTTACCATGGTTATAAGTTATAAGCCCTATAAGGTCGCTGAACCAACCCCTAGAAACCAAGAGAATTGTGACCACTGACCTTCGCCGTGGGGGTGCACATCCAATTAGTGGATCGGAGCAAAGCAACAACACTGGTTTGCGGTTGGACCAGCCTGTCATCAAAAATATGTGCAAGTCAACCAACCATTTGTTAAGAATCATATCTTAGGGAAAATAAACATGTCAATCAAACCACCAACCAACACAAACGTGTTGGCCTTGGTTTCCACCAAATCTTGAAATATTTGACCTTGATAGCCGTCTGTGGGTTGTGCCCGCTAGCTTGAGTCTTGAAGTATACCGAAGTATGGAATTACATCGATATGGTGGGTTTCTCAAGTCATGGGGGACCCCCAAAAAATGGTTAGTTTATGACTAAGTATGTTGCTTTTTTTAGGCCGCAATTGCGAATCAAAGTTCCACATTCTGGTCAAGTTTACTATTTTATGATTTGGGGTACCTCATGGCTTGAGAAACAACCATATATGGTCCAGTGTTCCTTGGCCCCCCTCCCCCCCCCCAGGCATGGGTCATGGGTCCCCCCTCCCCCCCTGTGGTGTGGTAGTTGGGTGGGTGGGTGGGGGGGTGGGGAAGTGGGATGGTATTCTATCAGTTGTATATGGCTATTATGGAAGCAGATAGCAATACACCCCCCCCCTGTGGTGTGGTGGTGGGGTCGGGTGAGTGAGGTAGTAGCATATAAGTAATGAATTGTTATTACATCACCAAGATTTGGAACATATAAATAACCTGTAAAGACTATAGATGTTTATGGGTAGTAAAAAA
>VSDK01020365.1:478558-508122 GCA_009767595.1 Symbiodinium kawagutii
CCCCCACAACCCCCAACCTAAAAACAACCAAAAACAGAACAACCACCAACAACCACCACAACACCCAACCTAAAAACAAACAAGGAGACCATGAGAACAAAATGATGAAAATAGTCCTAAAAACCCCACAAGGAAAAACATCAATGGTAAGGAACAAACATTGAACATCAACATAAAACCAAACAAGGCAACATACAACATAACATGTCCTAGGAACCCCCTTTTACCATTTTTTTTGGGGGGGGGGCTGGGAACACGGAGCACGGAACCATATATGGCTGTGGGTCAAAACCCCATTAACCATTGTTTTCGCTATTACTGGTTCTTATCCCCCATGAAATTGGTTGGTTAACTGCTTGACCCAGCTCGCCATATGACTCTGAGATCCATGATGACCTCCCAGACAGCACTCCCAAAGGAGCACCTGCTGAGGAGCGCCCATTGGAAATCCCATCGGAACGTCTGCCTGGGCCGAGGTCGGTCGGCCACTGCCTTTGATGCAGCAGATGGCTTCACGTTGGAAGCCTCCTGGGGGCCGCTCCTGGCCTGGCTCCATTAAAGGACGGCCCGCACAACGGGTGGCGAAGCTCGTCGCTCCCTCCCAACCACCAGATTCCTTCAAGAGTCGATTCCACTAGGCTTCACATCCATGAAGATTCCATGGATGCTTTGCATTTCATTGACAGGTGATAGGTGATATATGGTGATATTCACTGTCAACCACAACCATCCCTGTTAAATCATCAGTGAACAAATATTTAAACATATGAAGGACCGTGACAAATCATGATGCACAGTTGATGATCATGTCAGTGGTCCCCACACGTGCAAATACTAAATCGAGCTTCCATATCCAACCGAGTATGAAGATGAAACCGACCTTGCTGAATTTGGGAAGACCCAGTGACCCTAAAGTCACAGCATGATGCTTCACGAGTACAATACCGGGAGCATGTACAGATCTTCCAGCTTGAAATTTCCCAAGACAGGCTTGACCCTTCATGATTGACGCTGAGGATGGTGAATTTGCACTTTGGCAGTCACTATGTTTTGCTTTGCCCCCATGGAGGTTGAGATCGACATCTCCCCTGGGCCATCTCTAAGTTCCTTGCTCCATACGTCATATCTCCCTGCTGGTAGGCCGTCTGCACAGGGACACAAGGTTTCACAACCAGAATCATTGGAAAGTACCAAGGCTCTTGCATCCCGACGTCCACAATTGAGCTCATGAGGCTACAATGCATGTGCCACGCAAATTCAAGAAAATTCAAGACAAAATGTGCATGTGCAAAGAATACGCGTGCGGCTGCATACGTCTGAACATCAGTCTGAGCTGATGTGTCGGTCATCTGAGTCTCAACTACACGAAGTGTCAATCGGATCCATGAGTCCATACTACTTACGAGGACATAGATGTTGAATGTCCAAATTCATCAGCAACAAACAATAAAAAGTATCAAACAGAATGTAGATTTCTGTGCCATGCAAATGTCAAACAGGACGTCATCAGTCTGTAGCCTTCCTGCTTGTGTCCAGTGTCTACCCACAAATTTCCAGTGCAATTTGAGGCGAGGACAGCACCAGGTTGCCTGGCACAAGAACTTGCGAGAGCCGCGATGTCTAGAGTAATCATGGGTTCAAATGGTTCAGCTATGGCACCAATGCACAGGTTGCCCAAGTGGTTTCTGCATGATGTGTTTTCACTGCGAATGTGAATTGTGTCGCAGTGCAGCTTTCCCTCACGTTATTCGCACAGCATGGCCAGGCTCGCCTTGACAACCTCATGCAGATTAACCAACGAATCATTCGAAATTGGTCCTCAAGAATCCGAACAACATCTGTTGGCTTTACGCAGCTCAATGGTGTCCAATCATCATCCAATAAAGCCACTAGGAAAACCACCAGCGACTTGGGGTACGCCATGGCGAACTGGACATGGCGCCAGTTGGCTGTGGGTCGAACTGACCCCTGGGTTCCCCATCATTAACCATTGCTTTCCCTATGATTGTTGGGAATTATCCTCCATTATTGATGGATAAGATCGATCCGTAGCCAGTTGTAATTTCTTCGCTCCCTTTTTCTTCTGCATATCACGCTTCCGCCGAACCGAGGGCCTTGTACTTGCCCCCATCTACTGCCACCCAGGCACTAGAAACCCTGACGCAAGCGGCGGCCGATTTCGGTACACCTGCCACTGCTACTAACCGCCGTTTGCTGCACAAGGCGTCTGTGTTCTCACAAACGTTTTCAACGAACCGGCGGAGAGGGCACAAATGGCCCAAAAATGATACTTCAAAAAGTGATTATGTGATTACCAAACATATAGATGATTGAAGTGCAATGTGTCTCAATGTCTCAATGGGTGTCTCAAGTGAGTTGAGACTTAAGCATTCATTATCCACCATTGACCAACCATTGATAATCATTCACGACTAACCATTAACCGCCACTTAACCACTCAAGTGACCACTCTCCCCGAGTGCCCACTGGCAACGAAAAGGCTAAGGCTTATCCATCCATAACCTCAGTCAGCGCCAGGGCACTCAGAAGCCATGACTGTGGTACTGCCGACTAGTCCCTAATCAGCCAGTATTAATCAATTATAGTCCTATGGTCCTATAGCAACAAACAATCCTTTTTTGGGCTTCCTGATGGATTGAGAAACCCCCACACACCTACGATCATCTCAATGCACATTGTGATGGGATGCGATCTTTCTGGTCGTACTCAACTCGAATGCTCCACATCTTGGGCTTCCAACTTAGACCAGAAGGCTGAAGTGCTCATCATCCGTAGAATTGAAGAGCTGGGCCATGGATGAGTTGGGAGCCAGGATTCGGTGCATTTCAGGGTGGAAAATGCACCAGCAAATCCTGGTCTGGAAACACATGTGTTGGTATGTCCTTCAAGCGTACCTCCATATGTCTCCTTCTTATTTCTTGGGGGTGCAACCATCTGTGTCCTTGTATTCTCTGAATGGGCTGGCTGCAGTTTCGCCAAACAACTGCTGGGCGCACCCAATCAGTTTTTGCCAATCTAAAGGCATATTCGAGTGTCAAACGGAGCTTCACACTGTGCAAGAAATCATCATCTGGTGCAGTACAAACATCGGCCTCAATACTCTGATAATTGCAGCTAATTGCAGCTCACACCACGGGTCAAACATTATCATACGTAGTAGCATCAGCAATTCTACATTTGTCGCGCATCTAAAAACACATATATGATCAGATATGTATATATAAATACACGTATACATGAATCAAAGTTACCGAGAAACCAAAAGAATAGGGATTGCACCATTGTCTTACGCATGGTACTCAACATATGCACATGCAAACACATTTCGGTGCCAAGTTGGGACAAAAGATCGACATGATCGGCTTGTGTTTTTTGGAATGTGTGGAATGACAGTGCTTTCACAACAAGTCGCAACAACCACGACAACATCACACCAGGAAGTTTTGGCATGGGAAAAACATATTTCTTGGTTAGTTCGTATCCCCCAAAAGCCTTAGCCTCCCATCAAGATAGTACCCCCGCCAATTAACCAACAAATGGAATCTATTAATCAGGGGTCAGCATGAGTGATTGAACCACTTGTCCCGATCATTAACCATGGTTTCCCCTAGTTCGAATCAACCCCAATCATTAACCATCTTTTCCCAAGCATCAACCCCAGCCAATTAATCAACCCTAGTATCCCTCTATTCATAAACTAGCCGTTAGCTACCCGGCGATGGTCGTGAATCTCCCCCCATGGTCGGGGTAGAGTTCTTGCTACTCTTGGAGGCGCTAGGTCACCACCGGACAGCCGCACCCCAGCTGACCTCGCCCTCATCCACCAAGTCCTGCATCAGCTTCTGAACCGCTTCCGAGGTGACCTACGGACAAGCCCAGCTGCGGAAGGCGGTGGGATTTTTCGGGTGCAAACTAGCTCGAGGTGCACCTCAAATGCTGGATTTTTTCGGAATTTATGTCATGCAAATGGCATCATTCATATGAATCAGGCAGATTTATTGCTGGAGTCATCAGTATCTATATGTATATATATATATCATTGTATTTGATATAGGAATCAATAAATTCCAACTATAACTTTGGAAGTTCCCGATTTTGAGACCCAACTAACGGTCAGTAGCTCGTTCATGGAGAATTTTCATGCAGAATTGATGAACGGTCAATGCCATTATCCGTTAACTATTTGCACTTAAACTTCACTTTGTTTCATGAGAAGACCTGCTGTAAATGGTGGATCTTTATCCACTAGCTGATTAGTTTACCAGTGTGCAACGATTATATAGTTCTAGTTGATCATTACTTATGACAATGTTCATCAGCACCACGGTATGGATTACCCGGGCTGTGCCCGTGTGTCAAGGTAGCTATATGTGCTTTGATTGAAACTGTTTGAGCATTTGATTCCAGTTTGGCCTATGGTTGGACCCTCGCGCACAGAAAGTATGACACAAAAAAACCATGGCTCCCTCACCAATATGACGATTTGATGGCGGGCATGGCTTATCAGGGTCTGAGTTGCTTGTGGACACATGGATGCGCACTGCACACCCTCTGATGGCCCCGCAGTATTCTCCTGGGAAAATTGCCTGTGTGATATGGATCCTCCTGCAACATACAATATGTGACAGGTCGTGAATGGGAATAGATTCAACGGCTGTCAGCTTTTGTTGAGAAATGTATGCTCACCCACCTTTCCGGCCGATTGGTGTTGAAAAATACCCATGTATGACATCTGAATGGCAATTCAGCTATTGCACTCACTTGAATCTCCTGCACTTCACAAACAAATTCAACGGATTACTGGCATCAAGACTGTGACAAATTCTCAACAAAAAAACTAAATCTAACCAAACCTTTTTCGTGGAAATGGCATATCTTCCATTTGCAGCCTGATATCTCAAAAACACCGGACTGAATTCAAAAAGTCCTCTGCATAGAACAATGCTCACCCAGAATCGTTCATCTTTTTCCATACTAGTCATCTTGTGTAAGTAGCCACTGTGAAATAATAGAACTGTGCATGTGATGATTTGAGTATAGCATAGAAAGATCAGCCAACGCTTATACTGTATAAAAATTCATACTACTTGCTGTTATACAATGCTATCTTGCTGTTATACTAACAGCAAATCTTAGTATTTTATACAATGTTTATGTATAAGTTAATTATACAACTGATAAAGATCATAAATAGAGTATATTGCTTTGTGGTTTCAAGACGTGGTTTCAAGCCCTCTGAAAATGTTAGCCAACCAACCATTTGTTAATAATTACCAGTTATACAACTTATAAAGAAGATCATAAGCATTCATAACGAAGGCATACCAAACATAGCAACTCTACAACCAGCAACAAGCCCAGTCGTGATGACAACGGCGGCGGTGTAGTAATTGTATAGGAGGCAGTAACAACGAGTTATCATGGGTGTTTCTCAAGCCCAAAGGGTACCCTTGAAGCAGTGGCTGGTTTCTTGCAATAAATTCTATAAATGATTGGTATATGATGATTTGGGGGTACCCCTACAATGCCTTGATAAAACACCGTATCCATACTTTCATACCACTTGGCAACCCCCCATCAGCAGCCTTGTTCTTCTCCTCCAAAATTCTGCACACCTGCATCGAAGCCACATAAAGCGACTGAACAAGCCTGTCTGAACCATTCTCAGTAACGGAATATGAACATCAGGTCCCAATTCCATAGTTCCAACATTAAAACATTGACTTGAATGGTGTGGTTGAACCACCCCTATGAAAAATAAGCTAGTCAACCAACCCTTTCTTAATGATCAGCACGGAAAATAAGCAAAATGTCAATCAAACCGCCAACAATTGAAGTCGTTTAATCACATTAATTGTCCCCTATCATCAACCATTCTCCCCTATTGTCAATCATTAATCATTGCTGATAAGGTTCGTGTTGCCCTGCCATATTCTCCAGGCACAGAATCATAGCATGATTCTCCAGGGTTGCTTCTTTGTTCGGGGCAGCTCAAGTTGCGACGCTGCCTCTGGCACAGAATATCCGATTTCGTCCACTTCAGCCTGGCACCGTGCCGGAGGCAGCCATTGATGCAAGGGACTGGGGCCCCAGCTGGGAGCGATTTGTTGGTCCACAACTAGGGTAACTACTCCCCATTTCAAAATGAAATGCTTGGAGAATTTCCACAACTCAGTGTGAACTGAAATATCCATCTTGACTTCAAGAAATATCTGTTCCTGGATTTTTTCACCTGTCCTGAGATGGATGGGAGTACCCCCATGATAGCCCCGCCCGCGCCTTGGCTTTCATGAGCTCTAGCAATGCGCTGCGCAAAGCTGCCCCCTGGAAAGACAACTTGAGAAATTCTGGGCTGCATATCGATGATGTTTGCGCAGGGCAAAAGGGATCCTTTGACGTTGGATGATGATGATGATGATGATGATGATGATGATGATGATGATGATGATGATGATGATGATGATGAATGATGATCAACGTTGATGATGGTTCACTATTTGATGTTCAACTTAATATCAAGTAAAACAACCGGCCGGTCTTTGTGATTTTCAATATGAACAGCATCAGGATGGACATGCAGGAACGATTCGGCATGTTCCTGATCTGGCAATCATGCAGAATCGAACCATAGCAAACTAGGCCAATTTTGCCAATTGCAAGAGTTGTTTTTGCAAGAACATATATAAAAATCAATTGATTTTTCTGGCCCTCTGGTCATGTCCGAAGTTATTGATAATTCTACCACTTAACATTCATCATAGGGGTGCCCTCAAATCATCGTTTATGACGTTGCGTCTTCTACAGGAGTGTCTGAAATAACCCGACTGGTACCACAATGCTGGAATATCATCCGTAGCTCAGTCTACTAGACAGTAAAGGGCGTGTCCAAACTGCACGTCGCACCACATGAACGGGCAGAACCAATGAATGCCTGGCCTGTCACCACAAATTTCAACTGACGCAATGAGACCTGTTGGGATTTGGCGGGTCAAACCCTGTACCCCTGATTCCCATCATCAACCATTGTTTTCCCACTATTACTATTGGTGAACGTATCCCCCATGAAATCGCTGGTGAACTCCTTGACCCAGCTCGCCATTTCAACAGTAGCCATAGGCTTCGATCCAGGGGCCCATTCGGTGCTCGGTGGCCAGCCTCCAAAAGCACCACGGTTTCCTTGGGCATTTTGGCTGCTTCGGCATCCACCTGGGAGGTGTTTCCACCCATCGGATGATAGCCTTCATGGTAAGATGTTGACCATTTTTGTTGGGATGTTTGATATAAATTGATCAGTAAGTACTTGAATCATATGTTTTTGAATGATTGTTTGATATAAATTGATCAGTAAATACTTGAATCATATGTTTTTGAATGATTGTTTGATATAAATTGATCAGTAAATACTTGAATCATATGTTTTTGAATGATTGTTTGATATAAATTGATCAGTAAATACTTGAATCATATGTTTTTGAATGATTGTTTGCTACAAATTGATCAGTAAATTATTGAATCATATGTTTTTGAATGATTGATAGATGGTTGGCTACTGATTCTTATTTTGTTGATCGTGTTCCTAGCCATTCTGCATATATCGGAACTATCTAGATCAATCTAGTGATAAAGCAATCTAGTGACAGTGTCCACCCAAATCCACCAAACCAAGAAAAATCACACGCAGAACCCAGTACAGCATCCAATCTTAACCAAGACTGAAAGAAAACGTGAGCTCCTGTGTACTTGTTGTAGCTGCCCTACTGAAAATGGAACATAATCTTAGTGGGTTGATGATGCATCACTGGATGTCACTATAACATACTATAACTCATGGCAGCTCATAGTTGGGTGTTTCTCAAAATAGGGGTACCCCCAAATCATCCATTATTAACTTGGTGGCTTATAGATCCCTTGCTAAAAACATATTTTTAGTGGTTATATGGTAAACCTAAGTTAGTGGGTATAAGCCATCCAGTTAATAATTTATAGTAATAAACCAACCATTTTTAGGGTTCCCCCATCTTAAGAAACCACCAGTTGGACATGACGTGGGACCATGGTGGGCCTCCATGTGCGCCTCGGGTCCCGAGGGCTTCTCGGGGGTCCAAAGCCTCGGCCGTGCGATGGGGCCGTTCTCCCTGAAAGATGGTCTCCTCACGAGGGAGAGCGAGAAGACCCAATTTACTAATGGTTGACCCAATCTAATGGAAGAATGTAACCCAATCTAATGGAGTTATCCCAATTTACTTGTGTCCATAATGGACTAGAAGTATGTTTTTTGTGGCATGTAGCTATGGGTCAATATTGACCATCAACAATGGCTTGTAGTGACCAACCAAATCATAGGGAAAACAATAATGATGGGGAACCAGGGGTACGGGGTGAACTGACCCACAGCCATTGAATGGTTACTAACCGTGGGTGATCCCGAGCTTAAGACCCATTGGATTGGGTTACCATCCATTATAAGAAGATCCATTCATAATGGATGGTAACCCAATCTAATGGTTGTTAATCTTATTGCCGGGGGTAGTCTTCACTAGTCCCAAGCATCTTATGAAGAAAAAATCAGCAAGCACTACACTTTACCCTTCAATTTGTTGATACCCGTTGCACTCCACTTGCAAGTCGATAGGCCCAAAAAGCCCATACAAATGCAACCGTTGGTGAAGTGCAATGCAGAAACCAACTAAGAAGGCAATCAAGAAATGAAGTGTCTGTTGAACACTTTGGCTCAAGAACGCCATACAGGACCACTCACCGAAGGTCAATCGACACCTGGCGGAAAAACAGAGGTAAGATCCTAAACAATCTGCTACCTTTTCGAAAACGTATACTCACCCATCTTCAAGCATTGCTTTCAAAGAACGAAACAACTGCAATATAGTACCACTGTCGGCCACCCAAATCATAGATTTAAAGAGTACATGTGTTGACATGGCTATGGGTCACAACATGTCGCAACCCTGTAGCTCTGGTTCCTCCATGATTAACCAGTGTTTCCCTATTATTGTTCTTGGTGAACCCCCATTCGTTGGTTGATCAATATAGACCCATAGCTACATGGCTGTGGGTCAAAACCCCGTACCCCTGGTTCCCCATCATTAACCACTGTTTTCCCTATGATTTGGTTGGTCATTACAAGCCATTATTGATGGTTATGTAATATTGACCCATAGCTACATGCCACAAAAAACATACTTCTAGTCCATTCGATCTTGTCCCTGAGTTCAGCACTCGGCTGTTTTACCTGGCCTCAGCAGCCGTGAAATCCGTAAACAGTTGGCTGGTTCGCTGTGCAAGGTTCACGAGCATGGTACTTATGGTACTTGTCGATGAGCCGGATGTGAACAATGTTCATACTTCTCGAAGCCATATCTTTAAAACAACAGTCAAAAATGCAGTTTGAAACTTCACTGGGGTGTGATTTGTTTTTTTCCCAAATTTCCTCCTTGTATTGTTTTACTAGCTTGTATATCAAGGCTTCTGAAAGCATCAGCTTTCTAGAAAAAACATCTATAAAACTTACCAAGAATCCTGCCAAGGAGGTAGTGGTATCCCTTACTCTGAGTGAGACCTCAACAAGCTACACAGTGACTCACCAAAATAACGTTTGGCCCCTTTAGGGGTAATGTGTTCTTGTAAATGTCTCAAGCCCAATGATCACACAATGCAGGGCCTTTCAAAGAGATGAATATGAAAGAATAAACCAATGTGAACAGTCCTTCAGAAAAATCAAGCCCAAAGATCATGTTCTTAGGCAAAATGAACAGTCCTTCAGAAAATAAACCAATGCCATTCTGAAACCGCGAGATTTCCAATACCACGAGATTTTCCAATGCCAGTACCTGGTCACAAGCATCATCCAAAGCTTGGATGACAGCCTATTACCCCCCCTGCGATCCCTATAAAACCTTATTAATCATGCTATTATCAACCATGATTGATGCTTATAATCCTTGGTTTCACTGCGGAAAATGATCAGCCAGAGATCATCCGGGCACCCCAACTCAGCCGACTTGACCACCTTTGGTGCTGGTGTCGTTGGATCACTTCCGCCTCGACCGCAACCAATGGAATCAACGGATAAGGAATGCACGTGATTTGGAGAGTTGTGTATATGCAAATTGTGGTAGGTGAGATATAAAATGGTAGGTGAGATATGAATATCATGTTGAGTATTTATCAAATAAGTGATCATCCAATGTTTCAAACGCTCACAGAAATTCAAATGGCAGTGGGTCAAAACCCCGTACCCCTGGTTCCCCTATCATAAACCATTGTTTCCCTATAGTTTTGTTGGTGAACTTATCCCCCACTACTGGTTGGTTGATATTGACCCATAGCCAAATAAGAAATCATCGCTAATCTGCGCAGGATTCTTTCAGGATCCAACTGTGCCAAGGCAAAAAGTTGTTTCTTAGGGGTACCCCAAAATCATAACCAACCATTATAGTTGATATATCCCCTATGATTGCTTCTGATCCCCTTGTTGATAGCCATTTTTTACCTCTTTATCAACCAACCATTGCTTTGGGGTCCCATTCTTCAAAACCAGCAACGGACGTTGGCGCTGAGAAGCGTGTCTCAAATTCTGCGAGTTGAAGCTAGGATGCAGCAGGTCTGGTGGTCGCAGCAGAACCAGACAGTTTTAATGTTAGAATATTCAGTTTTCCTAACCATCCAACTGACTGTATAATTTAGTCATCCAAAGATGACCATCTAGAATAACTGCTAGATGAGGTTCTAATTATAACTAACTGTATAACCATCCAAAGAGAGTATAGTATTGGTCATCTAAAGATATTATAACGTTAGCATTATTAGTACACATGTGTATTCAAGTTCATCTAAAATGATAATCCATTACAAGTCGTGTTACTGTATATATTCTAATACATAGTAACAGTTGTACATACTTGGAGTTGTGGTACAAGCAGCTGCCTTATTTCAACACTAGAAGTCCAAAACGGCTTGCCTGCATTAAAAAAAGCATGAGGTATCCAACAATAAAAATCAAGACAACCAAAAATTAAATGACTCACAACATGCTAAAATAAAGGGTCTTAGTTCTCAATTGTTTTTTTTAACTAGAAACGGGGTTTGGTATCAAATGCTTTGCACCCCCCTGCAATTCTCCAAACCTCCGCAAGACATGTAGATACGTAGCATATCTCGACTGCAGTACACGAGGCTCGCAAAATCAGAGCGACCTTCGTGATCAGTAGGAAAAACTGATAATCTACAGTAAAATCAATTCAATGGTGGTCTCTCAAAACAAGGGTACTCCCAAATCATCATATACTAATCATGATTAGTACCAAACCAAGAATATTTGGGTTCCCTGTTTTGAGACTCCACCCAATGAAACAGTGATAGGTTGAAATCGCTCGGAGCATCTCAACTTACTCCCTAGCGACCCTGGCAGCTCGTGTCAAGTAGCCATTGTGCTGCCAGCACTTCAGGGCAGAGTGGGCCACCTGAAGGCTGTTACTGTTCGGCGCAGGTGTTGATCGGTGTCAAGATGGATGTTTCTCGCTTTTGATCGGTATACATATAGTCACACATACCTAGAGTTTCTTAACATGGGGAACCAAAAAAAATGACCTGCCCATGACTGAAAATGATTATTATGGGATGATTTGGGAGTACCCCTTGGTTAGCTAATATATATACCCTGACAGACAGTTTCACAAATAACAAACACGGGCGCTTGGAAAAATCTGCTGAGTTGAGATCTCTTCGAACCTATAAGCGAGCTGATGCGAACCATGACCAGGCAGAAGCAACAATCATGGAATCAATTGCCTGTCCCTGTGATGTGATCATGAGTACTTGGATGTGCAAGCCCCACGGCTCATAAGTGGTCATAATTCCGGTGGTTTCTAGAAGTTAGCGAACCGCTACCAAACATAGGGCGTAACTAACCATGGTGAACTACCCACAGCTGCACATCCAAGTAGTGTCAAGCTATGCGAAGATTCTTGCAGTCCATTGATTTTGTGGCCTCGCAGTGGGCCACCATGGTTGGAGGAATGAAAGACCATGGGTTGACATCCAAGCAATGGAGCCATAGTTATCCTCATCCCCCATAGATAAGTGGTTCCTCTAGTAGCAATACCAACTGATCCCCATGTACTATGCTAAGTGGTAGCTAAATGGTTCCTGTTGGTTACCCAAGGTTTTCGAAGGCATTTTCCATGGTTCAAAATTAAGCAGGTAAGGGTTTGTGGGTAGTAATGGCGAATCGTGAGTGCTATTCGCAAGCAGGGGGTGATTTGGGATACCAACAACCATAGACGTAGTAGCTATGATTGTTGCATGCATCCCCATAGAGTGGCTAAGGTCCCCCAACAAGCATAGTATCCCCACACTGGATGATTGTTGCAATACCAACTAAACATCATGGTGAATCGGATCCCACACTACCGTGTCCAGCAGCATTTCATGCATATGGTTCAAGCTATGAGTTGGGCGTTTCTCAAAATCATCCAACATTGACCGTTTACAGTAATTAATAAACCATCCATTTTTGCCCTAGCCCCATTCTGAGAAATCCCCAGCTGAAAAAATCCACCCCACCGCCACAGCCTCAATGATGTGATGGCTGATCTCGTCTGCCTTGTGAGGATTCACGATGAAATGTTGCTGAAGTTGGGTGCGTGTACAAAGAGCTAGTGCCCACAAAACGATAAGGTTCCAATGTTTCATGCATTACCGGAAGTTCTGGGAGCCATCGGTCTCAAAATCTTTGATCATCTCATCCACCTGCTTGGCGAATCGCAATTTGTACTTCCACAGAATCACCCATCGTCACCTTCAACGTGTGTGTGTTTCAAAATAGGGGTGCCCCAAAGATAGGGTTGCACTATGAATGATTCATACATCATGATTTGGAGCTACCCCTATTTTGAGAAAACCCCCATGTGTCGCCCTTGAACATGTTTTAAACATTGTAATAATTGTAATACTTCACTGAAACAACATCTTTGAGCTCGAAACAGTGGAGTCCCAAAACCGAGTTGCCCAATATCAATCAACCCACCAGATTCGACAAGCGAACACTGGTGCATGGTATCAACCCACTGTTGCACTATGTTGTATTTTTTCACCGCCCAACTGGCTTTGGGTCCAGCCCAAATGTATACCAGCGGACATCCAAAAAATGAAGAGAATGTATAAGAACGTATTATCAAGAGCTTTATTAAGAGAAACTACTTCTACCACGTCTTAATTAGTCATCTTTCATTGGACAAGGGAGGTTGACGTAAGAATCTTAAAAATAAAACCCCCCCATACCCGAACCTTGCCCAGCTAATCTGCCGAGACACCGTCTTCACGGGTCGCAGGATGGACACAGAGAAGTGCGCAGTAGGCATGGAACGAAAGTGACCAAAAAGTTTCACCTCGATGAAACGGCGGCGAAAGTGCTGAAACCTATGGAATTGCCTCAACAACATTCTCTGCAGGGCGGGACAAGATCTATATGTAACTACTTCCACCGGTCAAGATTAATATTTTATACAACCCAATTATTCTTGCTTATCAAGGCTTGTTAAGATTCATTCACCGACCATTTATCATAAAGTTGCGCTTCTAACCCCACTGTTGTTGCTTTTTATAAAGGCTTATTAACTTGGTGGCTTATAGATCCCTTGCTGCAAATATATTTTTAGTGGTTATATGGTATATCAATATCCCAAAAACACTTAAAACCTAAGTTAGTGGGCATAAGCCATCCAGTTAACCAACCATTCATTAACCACTGTACCGTTGAGCTGCCCTTCCTCTGAGTCCTTCCGACCCAGCTCCCAACGCTCAACGTCTGGAGCGCCTTCTCCTGGCGGTCTCGGAGACCGGTCTCGGAGACCAGTCTCGGAGACCGAGGAGTTGACGGCGACCAACGCGCGGCGAAGCCGGGGAACCCAAGCAAGGTAAGCATTGGCTGCTTAATGGTTAACATTAATGGAGGATATTGACTGGGGAAAACCATGGTTTATAGGGGATAATGAGCAACCATGATGGTTTTATGGCTTCTACTGGCTGATTCTTCGTTACTAGTTCAATATGATATATAGCTGGGCATTGATCAACTAGCTGGTGAAGCCTAGCTGGTTTAGCTGGTTAATAATAGGGTATAAAAGTAACAATAGTAGCGGATATACAGCTATATATGGCGAGCTGGGTCAATATCAAACCAAGCTTGGTTTTTGTTGACAACCCAACGGGTAAGCTTGGTTTTTCCAATTGGGCAAACTAATTAACAGGTAACCAATCGGATTTTGTTGACTTGAAATCGCGAAACTAGGACTGACCTCTTTCGAGGAACCCATCTTTGGACATGACTTGCCGAACGTAAGCATGGAAAAAGCTGAGAAAAAAATGAAAAATTGCATTGAAGATAGACTCTAGACTGTGACTAGTCCGACCATCTGGGTGTTGAGAACTGTCAAACCTCTGATCACTGTGTACCTCATTGTTAATGTAACTTCTCTATATCGTCGGACATGTATAATATATGTAAAAATAAGTGTGAAATGTTGCACCTACAATCACACACACACATATATATATATATGTGTGTGTGTGTGTTTGAAAATGTTTGAAAAGTGCACTATATATATATATATATACACTTGCTTGTTCTCCCACTAACGAGTCGTCTCTTCTGACGATCCTGTCTTCGGCTCGCACCGCACCGCACCGCACCGACTCCTGAGCCTCACCATCAGTAGCAAAGAAACGGACCCTCAAAGTTCCAGTACCGTCGCACACTGTGAACCTCGGTGGCGACGACCACGGCATGGTGCAGTGACCACGTCAACACATACGAAGCTAGCCATTGGCCCCCGGGCCCCTGAAAAAGGTAGATGTTTACCACGAAAATAGGGGTCATAAGCTATGAAAATGATGGTTTTGTGAGCCCTAGGAGTGTTATTGAGCATTAATGGCATGAAGTTCATGCGAGCATATGCAAGTAAAACCATTAGGACATGTTGAACAGTTCATTGCAACATGCCACCTGAGAGCCTGGTACCATCAGAGAAGGGGGTACGCAGTGGATCATCCAATCTGAAGGATACCCAGCTCTGCACGCATTGCTTTCTGTTGCGAAATGTATTTACCGAATGTCTGCATACTTGTGCACCCAGTAACATACAGTGGACTATCTTCAAAAAGGCAAACAAGACATGTGTTTGCTTTTGAAGTCAATGGTACTTATCCGACAAAAATATACAAAAAATACAGAAGGAGGATGTGCGTTTCAACAGCCGCAGTCTCCCCCTATCGTCAAAGTGCACGTCATTAGTGTTAGTGTTGCTGCACTGCTGCTTTCTTTGCAGTGGTGATTCAAAAAGATATCAGTCTGCATCCGCACAATCTCTCAGGCAGCTCTCTTCTAACTTTAAATCCCTGGACCAATCCCTGGACAGATATGGCTGCAGTTGATTGGTAGATACCAATCCAATCCTCAAGCAGATTTACTACCAATCCCTGGACCAATTACAGCGGTATGCCATGTGAGAGCCAGCTACCTGAGCCTCAACTTGGGGGGATAGGAAGCAATCAATTGAGGTGTTGCTGAAAACAGGGCCCAGATCATCCCACACAATCCCCCATTAAGCCAGCAGTTAGGTGGTTTATTCTCAAATCAAATCATCCATATCAATCATTTCTTGCAAGACACCATCTATAACTTTGGGGTTCCCAAGGTTTGAGCGGCTTCATTTCTTGTAATCAACCATCATAAACCACCTCATCCAGCGTCGGAGAAACCACCAATCTATGGAACAGCTCATTCCCAATGGAAATCCTTCAACCTGGCAGGATCGGTCGACCGATGATTTACACGGTAATCGCTTGCGAAAATCCTCCGTGATTTTTCTGCTTGACCCTGAAAAAAATAGATATGTTTGGATATTTGGGCTTCCAGGTTACCAAAGCTTATATACCCTGTGGCAAACGAACTTGGAAGTGGAAATGGACCATTTACAGTGGTGTTTACCAAGAAGAACACAGGATCTTCAGCTTCCAGGTTAGTTTATGAAAGGGTATATGGCTGTGGGTCAGTTCACCCTTAGTCCCCCTGGTTCCCCCATGATTAACCAGCAAGTTTTCCCACTATTATTGTTGGTGAACTTATCAACCATTGTTGTTGCCTAATATTGCCCCAGCTCGCCATATATATGAGTGTACAAACGCCCTAGCTCAACATGGGCCTGGGTCCTAGGAGAATCAACTGCCATATATAGCTGGTATATCCCCTACTATTGTTACTTACTACACCCCATCATTTACCAGCTAAACCAGCTAGGCTTCACCAGCTAGTTGGTTAATATTGACCCATGGAGCTCCACTATGGCGTCGCCACCGGGCAACTCAGCCATGTTCTTCTGCTGCGCATGGATGGCCTACAGGCAGAGTGACCATAAGATCGATGATTCAGTGGTTGTCTGCTGTCAAAACGTAGTGGTTTCTCTATTTATGTGGTGCTTTCTCAATATCGGGACCCAAAAATGGTTGGTCTAATACTATAAACAGTGAAGAAACTGGATGACTTGCGTGGTCCCCTATTTTGAGAAACCCCCATGTGTTCATAATCAGTCTATATAGTATATTCTCCATAATCTGTATATATTTTCCACATGATTGGCCGAAAATGATGAAAATACTTGTGTCTGATAGGTCGGTCCATCTGAGCAGCAACCCACAGTCCTTATCAGTCCTTCAATGCCGGCTTGTACAGTATTTTCGCATAACAAAGCAAAAACGAATACCATGATATTTTGATGCTGATTAGAGTCACCTTTCATCTTGGAATTCCTATTTTTCCCTTTCCATCCCTACAGAGCTGCAAGTTCCCCTTGTGCTAGGGCTCAACCCTGTCACTCCAAAAAAGTGCTGCAGAACGCGACAAAAAAAAAGCAGTCACCAGTTGCACCTATCTCCAAAGCAATGACAGTTGGGAAAACGGTGAACAACAGCGCCTATCAAGAGCCCAGCGGACAAACCACTAGTGGTTCATGATTAATGGATATTCATGCTGGTTATCAACAACTACTGTACTTGGTGGTTTCTCCAAATAGGGGTATCCCCAAATCATCAAAGGTTAATCATTTATGGCAATAAACCTACCACTTGTTGTGGTGCCCTATCTTGAGAAACGCCCAATTCAGTGCAGTTGGGAAGCTTTGAAGTTGCAAAAATGCTGTGCCAGCCCAGCCTCTACTTGTGCTAGCAACAGCAGGATGCTGGGAGAGGTCTCACTGCCTTCAGCCCCCATCGGACTGGCGCTGGGGATGGTTGTTGTCGTGGTTGTTAATGCTGCTGTTATGTTGTGAATTGGCTCATGACTGAGTTGACTAAGTCAAACATGGGAACACAAGAGCTAGATATGTGGGTGTTTCTCAAAATAGGGGGCCCCAAAAAATGATGGGTTCATTACTATAAATGACTACTAATGGATGATTGGGGGGTACCCCTATTCTAAGAAACCACCATGTGGGTATAGAAGTTCTACATTGCCAACAAGAAGAACCCATCCCGGGCGAAATCAGCATGAACAACCGAAGGAAGGCCGTAGCTCCTGAAATTCTGTGGACGGGCAAAAACTCCATGCCACTCCAAATCTCATGAATTGAAATCATCGATTGATGGTTGATTGCCAATGATTCTACCCTGCTCAATGCTTGGTTGCATCTCGTGGTCAATCCTTAAAACTAGTGACCCTCATCATAACCAGCAACAGTCTGAACCATGGATTAATCATGAATAATTAAATATTTTGCATATTGGTTGAAGACAACTAGTGATTCTTGTCACATTCCCTAAGCAGAAAGAGTTCCGAGTTCCCTTCACTTTCAGTGATTTTGTAGAGCTAATGGGATCTTGAACATGGCCGTATAGGTTGAATGACATGATGAAAACACAGATCAGTGACGGTAAAAAATGCAAGGCTGTGGATGCAGCAGCATTGGCTGTAGCAGTTATAATTATTGACTTCTATCAACAATACAGTTGCAACATGTTGCAAGCATTTGCTATGTACAATCGCATGTTTGGACAGCCTGGATACAGTAAATCACAAAACCCAATATATGATGGATGCTCCTTGTGCTGGCAAACAGGGCACATAAACAAAACTAGACTCAACAATGACAGTCTCCCGAATGCAATTATGATTGGGCAGGTTTCATATTAAATCGATGATCAATCCGCACCAATACATGCAAAAAACCTTCCTCCTCAGATTGAAACCGCAGCGATTTGCTGGTGCTCAGTGTTCGTTCTCTTTGCCCAAAGACATGATATGAACTGATTTGGGTGTTTCTCAAAATAGGGGTACCCCCAAATCATCCCATATCAAAGAAGTCATTCTACTAAAGCGACCACAACTTGGGGGTCCCCAAACTGGCGAGGTCGAAACTGCCATTTGATAACTTCCTTGGCCCCAAAAACCATGATGTTTCAAGGTTATAACTAGTTATAACCCATATTTTGCTAGGGAAAAACTAGTCTTTTCAGGCGCCCTTGCAACCCCCATGGTTGTCGAAGCATACTGGGATCGCCCCACCATGAAAGTGGAGCTCCCCATCGGTGGCAGCTTCATTGGCAGATTCCTGGCTGAAGGGAGCAGCGGAGCAGGGGGATGCAGGGCATCCAACAGCCGCTGCTTGCAGATAATCATCACATTGTGCATGTAAGTAGTCATATACAAGTCATATATGTATATACAAAATGGTAGTTGTGCATCTGGAATATCAATCAAATGTAATTAAAAAAATGCTATATGGTGTGTATTATTCATTGCATGTAGAAGTGCGTACCGCATACCTATATTATCAAATGATATACACTGCATATCCACCGTCACACATCCTCTTTGACTGATCCAAAGCCAACGACCCTCTGCAGGGGATTGCCAAACGCTGGACCTCTACTTTGAGGTGAATGCTATGGAACAACTGGTAACATCAAGCCCTGGTGAGTTCGGAGTTGGTTCATGCACCATGGTGCAACGAATCGCATGTGGAGGTCACCCCTGCACCGTTGATTGGAAGCTTGGCTGAAAGCTGGGATTCGAAGCCAATGTTCCACATCACAAGACTAGTCATGTTGCGTGGCAACTGAAGATACCCTGTTGAAATTAGTTTTATGGAGAGACTAGAATCAAAAGTCCTCTAATATGTTCGTGGTTTCAGTGTCCGCTTTGCTTGCTAGTTGATTCTCGTTAGTTGATTCTTGTTTGATGTTGGCGTCTTGCTGCTTCTTGCAAGTTGCTTGGCTGTTGTTCTTCGTTTCATGCGTGAAAGACTTGGCGTATATACCCATTCGGCGACTCATTTGGGTTTGTTCAAAAATGGTGTACCCCCAAAACTTTTGGTTTCCCTCTAGAACTAATGATCACCTTTTGGATGGTTAGTTAGGTACTTAGGTAAAACCATAATTATGGTTAGGTACCTATTTGGATGGTTAGTACCTATTTGGATGGTTAGTTAGGTACTTAGGTACAACCGCTTCTACAATACCATCCTCCACCCCCCAAGTGTTCAGTCTTCGTGCTGTCCCTGGCCCAGTCCAGCAATCGCACAGTGACCGGCAGGAAATTCCTGGCCGTCGCATGCGCAGTGCCCACAACAAATGAGTTTCATGCATGAACAAACATGGGCTTGGTGGCTTATAGATCCCTTGCTAAAAAAATATTTTTAGTGGTTATATGGTAAATCAATCATATCCCAAAAACACTAAAAACCTAAGTTAGTGGATATAAGCCATCCAGTGGGTGTTTCTCAAGTCATCGGGGACCCCGTAATCATCCAATCTTAAGCACTTATAGTAGTGAACTCACTTAACCTCTCATCTGAGCAACTTAAAAATCCACCGGTTGGTTGATTCCTACTGGGCTTACCAAGCTGTTGCCTTCGCTGGGGGATAAGGAAACCACTAGGCGTTTGGGGCGTCTCCCAAGTCATAGAGGTACCCCTAAATCATCCAATATGAGTCATGCATAGCAATAAATGGACCATTTTGGGGGTTCCATGTTTTGAGAAACCCTCTTTTCAATTCTTTCTAGGGATACTCCATCTGAGCGCTCTCAAAGTTCGCATCAAAACATGGCACAGGTGGCGTGCGATCTTCGGGTCGTCGCTGCCTGCGTTTTGGCAGAGTAGGAAATGAAAACCGGGTCCAGCATCTATGGAGAAACATGAGGGAAAAAACACGGAACAAATGACATCACCTCTCCGTTCCAATCTTTCCATGCCGTTGATGATACTTGATGGATGCTGTCTATCTGGGGTCCAGTTGCCCTACCCCAAGGTGTGTTCCTCCAAAGCGCGCCTCTCAGGAGTGTTTTGAGTTGCTCCATTCGCGAAGGACATGCCACCTATGGTGACTGGAGCTCCGAAGTCTTGGCGTACAGTAGCCTTCGGGACCTCCATTAGAAACTCCATTGGAAACATCTAAAGTTGGAAGATTCGAAGATTCGAAGATTGGATTTGATATGCCCCAAGTGTTTCAAGTTGAGTCATCCATGACTCAAAGAGAACTCGGTCTTAGTTCCAGATTCCTGATAGTTTCTGATGTGTCCCCATGCTGGAAGCCTTGCCCAAGAAAGTCATCGAGATCTGATTACAAGCAGAAGTATTCCCCAAACTGTGCAGCCAATGAAGATGCAAACTCTTCAAGGGCTTGCCGCCCATGTCCACTGGTGTCTCAGGATTTTTCGATCCGAGTTCTGCACCGAACATGGTGAGCGCTGGAGTGATGAAATCGCGGATCTGATGCTGGATGGTGCGGATCCCTTTGAGCCAGGCAGCAAGAACTGTTTTGTTTTGAGAAAATGGCAGAGCAACACAGATCTGCACTGGTGAAATACGCCTTGTCTCTTCATATCCCTGTGGCATGGCGAATGTAGCCATATCGTTGTCATGCTTTGTTGGTGGGATGGCTGCGCCGCCGGAAAATTGCGGGCGAACCATGAGGCCGGCAATACCCAAGTCAATCTAAAGAAAAGCTGTTTTTGGGATCCATACAAGAACACTGAGGTCGAAAATCCGGATGACCTTTGGACTGCAACTGAAAAAGTGGCCACGGTCTGTGTAAACCTCTTATCCCGGTAGATTGCTCAATGAAATAGTCACAAAAGTGCAATTTTTTATGAAACCGGGTGCAAGCAATAGACTTTAATCAACTCTAGTGTCCCGTGGGGAAACATCATTAATACACATTGATAAGCTCTAATGTCCCAGTAGTGAACATTACATGAGTAGATCCTAGTTTCCCATTAATAACAATCGTGGTTAAGTAGCATGTACACAATATACAATCTGAATAAATCTGACGATATCTGATACTTCAAACACAAATCACCAGCGGTGAAGTTGGAACTTCTCAGCCTCAAGAACAAGGCTGAGTACCTTTTTCACGCCTTTACATCCAAGAAAACTCAAATCAATTGGCAGGTAGTACATATATATATATATATATATGTAAATGGAGCCTGTAGGCACAGTTTAAAACTGTTTCTATATGTTGTGCGTCCACAATCTGGTACTTACTGTTTTGCAAGGTAAACCACCCAACGCAAAACTCGAGGTATCCAATGTTCCTGAATACCAGATGTTTCTGAGGACAATCATTACATATGATCCGATGTATACCCACCTAACTGCCTCTTCACGTCAATCATCCGGTGGATCACAGATCAAAATCATGACAGCTGCACGATTCAAAGCTGGCTGGATTCCAGCCATCATACGACCTCGGCTTCAGCGATCGTGACCAGCTGGATGACCAGCTGCTTGGTGCTTATGACCCTGATGAAACATACTCGTCAACCAACCAGTCATTTCCAAACACTAGAGAAAATACACATGTGTAAAACCGCCCGCCAGTAATCCATCATTAACCAGCTGATGAATTGCTGATTCACCAGCTGATGTACCAGGTCAAGAGTGGATTTCTTGCCGTAGTTGTGTGTCCTGGATTGATACGCTGGTTTCTCAAAATAGCGGACCCCAAAAATGGATGGTATAACACTATAAATGGTCAAAAGTGGATGATTTGGGGGTACCCCTATTTTGAGAAACGCCTATGATTTTGGCTGAGCATGGTCATCAACTGTGGCTGGGGCGCATCGTATCCATATCCTGTGGCGCTGCAAAAATCGTCGCAAGATCCAGCCCCCTCGACTGCAAACACCAAATATGAGTCCCTCGAGGAACACGACCATTTCTCAGCATCCGGAGTCCCACACAAACACACACGAACATATTCAGTGTATAGTATAAATGTAAGCAGTGTAATACAGCGTACATATATTTCAAATGAAAATTATGCAATTCAACACTATTGTAACATTCATACAAGCTGGGCATACTGAACAAACAGCAGCTGGGTTTTGACAAGTCTTTTGTATGGAAACCTTCCATGCCAGTGGGCCAATGAAAGCTGCGTACGACCGTGCCGATTTTCTGGAGTCGGGTCCGTAAGAGATGGATACATGTTGACTATATGATACTAAAAGACTCAAAAATAGCTGGTCTCGACTTACCTGGGGTTCCCTGGTTACCTAGGAAAAATGCAGAGGTAACGGTAGGGATAGCTCAACCATTCCAAACTAATGTGACCATTCGTCAGACAATCACACCATGTTGGAGACATCTAATGGGAATCCAATGGAACACCCACATCCTCGGCGAGGTCAACCTGCCAAAGGACCCCAAAATAACAAGTATTTGAGAGTTGGGTGTTTCTCAAAATTGGGGTACCCCCAAATCATCCCAGAGTTTAATCGCTTGTATAGTAGTAAACCAGCCGTAACTTTGGGGGTTCCGTCTTCCGATCTGTTTTGAGAAACTCGCAGTCGTAACTCCAATGAGCTGAATCGTAGGACACTATCTCCGTCAACACTCAACACCAACTCTTTCAGAGTTCAGCTACGTATTGTGCACATAAATTCTAAAGCAGCCAGGATCGTTATCTTGGCGCCTCCCGGTGAATCAAAATGACCTGTCTGGTGGAGCCATAGGGGTACCGCCAGTTATCATCCAGTTTATCAATCATTTACAGTAATAAATTCCAGATGGTGGTCCCCTATGGTTGATAATGTGAAGTTGGCTGATGTTTTAGTCATCATTTCCACTTTATTAATTTCATCCATAAGTTGGTGGTCCCCTATGGCTTGAGAAGCCCCTCATCTCATGCATTACCAGAGACACAACTCTGGGTTTACCTGAATTTGGCTATGGGTCAGTTCACCCTTAGTCCCCCTGGTTCCCCCATCATTAACCAGCAAGTTTTCCCTATGAAATTGTTGCTTAATGATCTATATAGTTAATACTTTTTCCCAATTATTGTTGCTTAATCATGGTTTTCCCTATCATTGTACCCCTGGTTCCCTATTTAGTTAATATTGACCCATACCCAGCTTTTGATCTCGACATTCAACCCACACCCCTGCTTCGCCAGTGTCCTGCGGCGCCATAACCCACCTTGCAGCAAATCATTGACGGTCAACTAAGTTGACTAATGGCTATAATGATGGTTGACAGTGGTTGTTGATAGTGGTTAATAGTGGTTTATAATGCTGAATGATGGTGAATAGTGGCTTTATAGTATTAGATGATGGCTCATGGTGCTTCATAATTGTGAAGACTGGTGAGAAAGCTGTTGGATGTCAACAGCATTGAATCAACAAGCATTCGCTGGCATTTCTGATGGGTTCCATTGCGGACATTACTTTTTCAACGTCATGTACCTGATGTTTTTATACCTGTTGAAAACCATCAGCGCCAGCAGAGTTATCAAAGCAGTCAATGATCGTCAACGCACGACTTCTTTGACGCAATGGCTGTTTAATTGTCCATGTTGCCAGTCCCTGTGACAGCCAAACAGCAGTGTGGCAGTGGGTCAGTTTACACTGTACCCCTGGTTCTCCTACTGTATCATACACCATTGTTTTCCCTATGAAATTGTTGGTGATTATCCCCATGAAATTGGTTGGTGAAGTGCTTGACCCAGCTCGCCATGTCTTTGGTTGCTGGCGCTGCAGGCCTCTTCCATGTACTTTGTGTTTGCCAGTCTTGACTCCTGCGTCGGCCATTTTCGCTCAGCTTGTAAACCAGCTCCCGAAGGCATCGCGTTCAACAAGAAACCGGGGCATCATTGCCTTTGTCAATCTAGATCATCATCGTTGCATGTTGCATGTAAATAATATATGTATACACACCATTATTGTCTCTTTGTGTATGAAGTTATCATTATGACGACTACAGTTGCTTGGTAGTCAATCACAAACATGATCCGCGACATCATCGTGATCCCCAAATCATCATTGGCATGATCATCATCGTGTTTCATGATCATGGTTCTCATCATCACCAGCATGATCCTTGCGATAATAAGAAGCCTCTTTCACAATCAGCGAGGTATAGCCAATGTGATTGTGAATCTTTGTGCTGTCAATTGTTGCCCCAAATCATAGAACCTTTCAACCTAACCAAGATACCAGTTCCTATTGATTTCAACCTCCCAAATCATAGAACATTGTTGAACCTAATCATAGCGAAGTGACTCTCGAGTCGTGTCAATCACATCGGCTGCCAAGACCTGTTCTGTCCTCTCTGGCCGCCTTCTTCTTGTAGCTCGTGTGCTGAAGGGAGTGACAAGACATGTCATGGAACTGGTTATATAATAGGGGATTGTGAGGGTGTGCCCCCCCAGTTTGTAGGGACAATTGGAACCCCTATGTTATATACATCTGTCAGTTCTCTTCCAACAGCTACGATGTTGCAACCCTTACAGCGACTTGGGGACTCGGTCTGGAAAGAAGTTGAAAAACAACAGCTGATCGGCGGCATTGACTTTTTCAGCTTGAAACCTGTCATCGTTCAGCTTCCACACCTCATTGATGGCCTCTTCTCTTGTTCTTCCAATGAAGACCTGCAGCTCCGTTTTAAGCATGCCTTCTACCTGGCACTTGCCACTCCGAATGTGTGTTCCTTACATGACATGGATCAGCTTGAGACGGGTGATGTGTAAGCAACCAAGGATATGTGGTCTTGAATTTGCTATTGTTCGACTGAGGCTCCCCTTTGGCACAGAACGGTTTTACAGCATGTCGTGCGATGTTTAGGATTGCAAAAGAAGTACAGCAGCTGCCCCGCAAAACGTGGGACAAACCATGCATCAATTCTTGGGTCGTTTCTCTGGTATTGTTTTCGCTGAATCAAAAAGCCTTTGAGCAAAACATGTGCAAGTTTCACGCAAATGTCTTGTTTTCTTTGAAAAAGCATCCTGAACACTCTCTTTTTATGCATGTCAAAGATATCAGTGATGTGCGTGATACATTTCTCTATAACAACTCGGATTTGTCACGAAATCACTGACATGAACAGCCATCATATGTGGAAACAGGCGAACATCTCAACCCGTTCGCACCCTCAACTGCGCATTGTTCATTCCACGGGGGTGCTTCTCAAGCCTGATTGGGAACCCAAAATATGGTTGGTTCACTGCTAAAGATGGTTATATAGGGAACATTCATCCAAAAGAATTTGTTTGATTAATTGCTAAAAATTATCATCATTGGATGATTTTCGGATTCTTTAAAGAAACAAGCATGATATGTAGTCAATGGATTGCTTTGGTTAATGCATGCTAATGCTTCAACCAGTTGGTTTACAGGCAAATTACCAGGAAACCATGATCCAAACCCACCATCCGGCCGTTTCTCAGAAAAGGGGACCCCCAAATCATCCAATATCAATGATTTATAGTCATAAACCGACCGTTTTTGGGCTTCCTTATGGCTTGAGAACCCCCCACGTACATTTGCAACGAAACCTCCACTCCTCACATGATCCTGCTGGAGTCAAGGCACGAAGACCAAGAAGATGGGGATGCACTGCAAGATGCATAGGACCACGCCACCATAGACCTCAACGTCATGGAGTTTGCGACAGCCCTGCAAGGTGGCTTCCCCTGGTTCAAAAACTGGTCAGTAAGATTTAGCACGTAAGTAAGCCACTTAAGTAGGGTTGATAAGTAAGTAATCCATGTTTGAGTATGGTTATGTCTGCGAAAACTGCTAGTTGCTAAAGTTCTAAAGCAACTTAGCCAACGATTGGGGGCCCCACCTTGTGTAAGAATCCGTTGTTTAACAATATTTTACGCCAACCCCACCTGCATAAACCAGCAAAGTCAACTGCACAAGCGCAATCTGATCGCTTGCAACTTCACCTGAGAATCTGTGATGTGGATGTTTCTCAAGTCATTGGGTACCCCAAAAATGCGCTTGGTTTACTACATAAACGATGATTAATTAATCAATATATGGGATAATTAACTGGTGGATTTTCCAGCCAGCGAACTGTTAGATCACCAGAGGGATGTTTCTCAAGTCATTCCCAAAAATGCTTGGTTTACTAAATAAACAATCATTAATCTGGGATGATGACTGTGGTTATCCTCCGGTGATCTAACATAGCAACGGAAAATCCACCAGTGAAATCGCTGATTTCCCAGGGTTTCCCTGGAAAAATGGCGATTTTCCATTGCTATGTTGGATCACCGGAGTGAAACCCCCAGCTCTTGAAAAAAAACCATGCATGTACAGGTGTTCGAAGGCTGGGAAGAGCTTCGTCTTCGATTGGCGAGCCTTCGATGGCGAACGACCGGGTCGCTCGCAGTTGATCAACCAGTGATAGCAGTTGACCAATAATAGTAACAACTGGCTACAACTGGTTGACCAATTGAAATAATGATTGACTATAATAACTACAAGTATCAACTAATAATGTTATAGTCAATAATGTCAATATTAGTTAGCTCAGCTGTTATAATGACTAATTAGTGATGACAGGGGATGTACCAGCTATATATGGCTATGGATCAATATTCATCAACCAATTTCATGGGGGATAAGTTCACCAACAATAGTAATGGGAAAACTTGCTGGTTTATGATGGGGGAACCAGGGGGACTAAGGGTGAACTGACCGACAGCCAAATGATCGATTCTTGGGATATGCGAATACACATCATGAAGTGCCTGTTCTTTTCACTGGATTTTACAAGAATACTTTGACGTGTGACCTGTTCGCCAAGAATCACCAAAGGCACATGGACTGCTGATTGATCACAACAACAACAACAACAACAACAACAACAACAACAACAACAACAACAATAACATGCCCTCCTGCCATTCCCTGAGACCACGGGCGTTTCGGCCAAAGGCAATCTGAGCGGTTGCCAGTTGTGAGCTCTGGTGATCGAACATAGCAACCACTTCCCAAGCTTTCTCCATTGCTATGGCTGCTAATCACATAGCTACCACATTGATGGTTGATCTAGCAACCACATAGCAATAGAAAACCACCATCCTGGTGATTTTCCATTGCTATGCTAGATTGCCGAGGTGTAGCTTTAGCAAGCACCAAGAAACACAGGTTGAGACACTTCCCACAATGAATGAAACCATGTGACACATGGGTTTCTTCTACACATCTCGTTGAAAAGTTCCTTTTTTCATGTCCTGTTGATAGTGGTCTGTAATCGAGAAGTCAGCAAGCAGTCATTCCTGGTTCAGAATGGAATGAGCAATACTGTTAGACTCTTGGATACAGTTCCTCATCAAAATGATCACACTACTACCCAAATGCTGACCGCGTAGTTACCTACAGAACTGGCTCATTTTATGGGTGAATGTAGGGTACGGAGCCTACAGAACTGGCTCATTTGATGTGTAAATGTAGGCAAATATACCATGCATGGAGCATCTGGGCTATGACATCCATATGGTTATACTCCGGCAAACTAACCTGGAAGTCGAAAATCCCCACATGGCTGTGAGTCCCTATACCCTGGCGTACCATCAGAAACTATGTTTTTCCCCTACTATTGTTTTCCACCTACTATTCTGGTTGGTGGTTTCAACCCCAATGAAAAATATTAGTCAACCAACCATTTGTTAATGATTACTAGGGAAAAAATGTTTGACACCACCAAGTAGTATTGTTTGTTATTGTCCTCCATGAACTTGATGCTTCATATTGACGCATAGTTTGACCATATCGGAATATCATCCATGTTCATATCGGAATATTGACCATATTCAATAAGCATTGACGGTTTTTGTCCAGCATTGTTGATTGTTAACAATTACTGGACACTAACAATAAACATGATTAGCCAGCCATTTGGGAATGGACATTAACCATCGTAGCTTACCATCTATAATTCCCTAACATTAACATGCATTCACCATGACATTCACCATTGTATTCACCTTGTATTGTCCACCTAGCATTGGCGGTTTCTCAAGTCATAGGGGACCCCCCAAATCATCCAGCTTATTAACCATTTACAGAAATCAACCAACCACTATAGTTGGTATATCCCCTATCATTGTTTATAATCTCCTTGTTCATAGCCATGGTTAACCACAATAAACCAACCATAACTTTGGGGTACCTCCATGGCCTAAGAAACCCCCATTGTTCATTCATTATGGACCCCCAGCTCGCCATTTTCGAGCACTGGGGTGCCGGACATGGCCAAGAATCCGCATCCGCACCAGCTGAGAAATGTACCTCGAGCGACGAGCGGCAAATTGCATTCGCAGTGCATGGTCGTGGGGTTTGTCAACGATTTATAGGCGAATTAATGGTTAACTATCGGGGATTCTAATGGTTAACAATAGGGGATAATCACCTATAGTAACCATTAATGGTGGTTAAACCAAGCATTATATTGATTTTATTACATTATTGAGTTAACCAATGGCTTGAGAAACCACCATTATTGAAATCACCGACAAAGAAAATTAAACAACTACTACAATATGTTGGTTTCTCAAGCCATACGGGGTACCCCCAGTTATCATCTAGCTTTGGGGGATGGCTTGAGAAACCACCATAGATAAGGTCAGTCCAATGTCAACGAAGTTTGGATATGTTGGTAGATAGATGTTGCCCAACTGAATACATTGATAATTAATGATAATTGCTACTATTCCCACTTCCCACTCATGACTAACAACATTGCCAAACATTTATCATTAATCACACTTGTGAAGGATACTCATTGCTAACTTATCATTAACCATCATTAGTCATTTGGCATGACTGACATGGATCATTACAGAGACTGTTCAATCAAGAATAACAAAACCAACAGGGTCCATCAATCTTCATTAATTTCAATCTTGGTCTGGTCCATGAAAATGGTGTACCACCTAGAAATGATACTTCCCCCCTAACAATGGCCGCCAACTTGGATGGTTACCCTCTGGTGAACCAACCTGGCTATGGAAAATCACCATTGTTCGTAGGAAACTCCAAGAAATCCTCTAGAAATGCTGGATTCTGCCAGGTTAGTTCACCACTTAGACGTGCAGCTGGGCTTGGTTCACCATGGTTCGCCGTAGCGATTCACTGACCCCGTTACGAAAGCCATGAGAGTACCACGGCCGACTTCGGCGTCCACATCGCACCGAGTGCTGCGTGAAGGCTCCGGATTTTTCGCAAAGGGTCAAGGCTA
>VSDK01020365.1:511440-542947 GCA_009767595.1 Symbiodinium kawagutii
TCTTTCTGACATATCTTTTGACAATCTTTCTGTGATCTTTTCTCACATCTTTGAGGTCCGGCAGCCACCACTGGCCGCAGATGGTCGCGGTTGAGGTCCGGCAGCCACCACTAGTCGCGCTTGGTCGCGGTTGAGGTCCGGCAGCCACCACTGGCCGCGCATGATCGTAGTTCAGGTCCGGCAGCCACCAGCAGGCATACATGATCGTGGTTGAGGTCCGGCAGCAACCACTAGTCGCGCTTGGTCGTGGAGGAGAAGGAGGAGAAGGACGAGAAGGAGAAGGAGGAGGAGGAGGCGCGGTCAACTCTGATAAAATCTAACAACCCTCACCTGACAGGTGGGGAATCACCAGTTTTGATAGGTAAACCAGCCACTTCAATGGTGGCTTCTCCACGCATCCAAGTTGATTTGGCTATGGGTCAAGCACTTCACCAACCAATTTCATGGGGGATAATAACCAACCATTAATAATAAGATAATGGTTAATGATAGGGGAACCAGAGAAACAGGGTTTTGACCCACTGCCATTTGACAAAGAGTAGACGATACAATCCTCTTCATGGCTCGCTGCTGAGCATACTCGACTGCACACAGCATGAGATTCTGCTGCGAACCGTTCGTAGGTGAACAACATGTCCTGGAACAAACTATGTATCTATCTGCCTGTCTATCCACCTATCTACATGCTGAGAAAAAGAAGATTTGGCTGAAAAAGGATAACAACTTATCTTGATGCTCTTCAGATCCATTCAATCTCTGGAAGGTGCCCTTTGTGCCAACACAGTCCTGGACGAAAATCAGTGGCTGAAGCCCTGAGAAATGGGATGATCCGAGCCTTCATTTGAAGTCACGCGATGCGGGTCATGGCCACCGAGATCCAAGAGATGTTCAGTACTGATCTGTTCTCAGGACTGGTAGAACTCCAACTTTTAGCACGATGACTATGATCATTGCTTGTTGGGAAACTCCAACTTTTAGCAGTTATACAATAACCATGATCACTACGAAAAATGCCAAGATCCTAAAGGGCTCGCTGGGAACAGCCATGATTCAAGAGACTTTTCATTACAGGGATGCTTCATACAGCCATGAGTAAAGGAAACGCAGTAAATCTCCCATGAAACGCATTACTGAGCTCGCTATCCCATAAAACCCGGAAATTCTTTGCAGTTGGGTTATGAACCAACTCCAGCTCTTCAAAGCAGACAGCCCTTTTCAAAAACGAAGCAAAAAAGAAACTCTGAGCAAATTGTGGTACCAATTTGACTGTCAATGGCCTGGAACTGCGGTCAGTATCCCAATTTACCACCCAAAAGATATATGGTCATGTGTTGCAGTTCAATTCGCCGCACACTTCATGAATTCGGTCACTGATTCTTGGCACTCCCATGTTCAGTTCGGCCCACGAAAGGATGTCATGACGACTCATTGCCACAAATGTTCATCTGTTCCTTGCTTAGGAACAAATGGTTCTGACGCATTTGTTTGGGGGTACCCCCATATCATCTTTTGGTACTCATTTGCAGTACTAAACCAAGCAGGACTTGGGGGGTTCCCTATTATGAGAAACCACCATGCTATTAACCATTATTGTTGATCATTATCCCCTATCACTGCTCATCATTGATGTCGTCATAATCCCTCTCAACCCTTGATAAAACCGCCATGGTCTCCAACGGCTTTGTCTCCAACACTTCTCTTGGACCGCTATGGTGCTGAACTCAACTGTGGGAAGAGGTGACGCAGGCTTTCACTTTCCCATGACATGCCCCTGCTATGTTTCCAAACGTGGAAGCTGTGGTCAGAAAAGAGTCTGGTTGGTGGTTTCAACCCCACCGAAAAATATTAGTCAACCATTATTGCACACCCTTCGGACCGGATCCCGCGGAACGCGCGCATCAGCACACGCTCCTGTCCTCTGGTTTATTGCGACGCATGAGCAACAACAAAAGAACGAATTAGAAACTGCAATGCCACTGCGAAAGGCCTTGTGTCTTGAACTGGAATGCGATGGCTAAGGAGATCAACGTGCCATTATCGATGTAGAGCCTAGAATTCTTAATGAAGCCACTTGGATGGACCTTACCATTGGAGAGAGATCCCGTGGCTACACAAGATGGAACTAGGGAGCCTAAACAATGGTTTTTCTGTGCCTGGTTCAGCACTTTACGAATCAAGGTGGTGTATGATGCAGGCGTTTCATCAACTCCCTCCAAGCGTCGCCCCGAAAACCAAAATGAGTAGGCAATTTCCAAAATGGATGTGGATTCCAACGTGTCGGGTTTCCACCGTGATTCCCGTAGAAACGTGGTAATTACATCCCAATGGTCCTGTGTAAGTGTGGGTGGTAACTTAGCAGGTTGAACCAAGGCAGTAGTGGGTTGCCAAATGAATTCCTCAACACAAGGGGACCAGGACCAACGTGGTAGCGCCAACTTGAAATCTTCAATGGTTGAATCATGTGTAAGCACATGGGAGTGCTCCACAGCCGTTGGAGATGGTGGAGGCTGATCCTTTGTGTTATTGAGGTACGCACCTAATGAAGCAAGCCAGTGGTGATGGGCTGTCACAACTTCTTGTCTTGGTCGGTACCCACAACTATCGATGGTTGGCTGCAAAGCCATTCGTGCACTTTTGTCAGCTATCATGTTATGTATGATATTTTCAACTGTGGTATTATGTTGCGCTGCAAATGAAGGTGTGATGGCATACTCTGGTAGGTTATCTGCAAGATGGGCGGGGCACCAATTGGCAACAAGGGGCTGGGAAGAGAACTGTAGCCGATGACGGTACAACTCAAGGAACCATACCCACCATGAATGATGCTTCCAATGAAGTTCAACAGTGAGGTGTGTTGTCATAAAGGCAATTTGGTCAACGATGGTTTGGCAATCACTAGTGATTAGGGTTGGCGAATCTGATTCTGCAAACGCAGTGAGGATAGCCCAAAGCTCCGGTGTGTAGCTGGTCAACGAAAAGTGATAGACCCTCCCTGTGCGAAACTTGCGTTTGGAGTCGACCACTGAAAAGGCAGCCGCTGCATACCAAAAGGACTCAGGAAATTCAACGGTACCGTCCGTCCACAAAGATATCCTAGTAGTTTTGACTGTGGTCCACTCAGTCACTTTGATATCATTCGGGTGAAGAACATTGCAATCGTAAAGCAACTTGTTGGGGTGGGACTTCAACAACGCCTAACATTGCAAAATTTGGTCCAAACGATGAATCATAAGAAACTTTTTCCGGGATATCAGAACTAAGGGGACATTCATGGACTAAGTGGTGAAGATCCTCTTTGGGGGCTCCACAAAACCTACAGGCTGAAGATTCGGAGAAACCCGATGCCTTAGTGCGATCTCTTGTGAGGTGCGAGCCAACCAAATTATTGTCATGTAGATATTTGAAGGGTAAACCACCATACGTCTTATCAGCCAATGTTGTAAAGGACTTGAGCGTGAGGTGGTGGTCAAGCCTTCCTTGGGACACAATAGTGTCTTTCCGATTGGCTTTGCAAGCACTAATGTAGCATGTTTGCCTACACTGGACTTGGAGAAGTTGCTTCAAGTCCTTCCTAGTCATATCAAGAATGGGAATTGGACTAGAGCCATCAACTTGAAAGTGAAATGCCGAGAGGTATTGGATTCCCAGGAGTTCGCATGATCGAAGGCACTGACCCAACAAAGAGTTGGGTTCATTTGCATTGGCTGCAAAGATGCGCGACCACATTTCTCGTTGATCAAGTGAAGCTGCTCTAAGAAAAGCAAAAAGATCCAGAATGGCAACATATGCTTTGGCAATGCTGGGTTCAGATTTATGCGGCGAAAACAAAAGGCCATGAAGAAGCCAACGGGACCGCTGCATGGGTCTGGGGCCCCAAAGTACTTTTGCAATTGACCCTTGTATACGATCCATTTCGTCTTTAGGAATGTTGTTGATGTATGCAACATAGTTGAGCTGTGGTAAAACTTTCATGGAAATGATGTGCTCTTTGATTTTTCTACTGGCGGGTAAGGAACCAATTAGTTGAATGTCTTTGATGGCCTTGCTTGTTTTTGCGGGTGGCCATCCATAGTCATTTTTCTTCGTTGTCTGGATTCGGACTCCTAAGACATCAACTTCATGGGTGAGGGGAATGTTGGGAAGTTGTGTTTTCAATTCACGTCGAGAGGTATTGGTGGTTGCAAAACAAGCCGATTTCGCTTGGTTGGTGAGTTGACCTGACAGTGTATCCCAGGACCGTGTAGTTACCATGGCTTCACATAACTGTGACATATACTCGGCCTGGGTCCACAAGTAGGAGTCATCAACAAAAGTACGAATACTTAACTTGTCATACTGTTGGAGGAGGGTTATCCAAACAAGTTGATGAAGGTTCATACCTAAGATAGAGAGTGAACACCCCTGTATCAAGCCATTGGCAGTGCTCACAGATTTTTCATTACACCAACCGTTGTAGTGGGTGTATTTCCGAAGGCTACCATAGAGGGATTGGAAAAAGTTGGCTAAACCCTTGGGCAGTCCAAACAAAATGAACAGCATGGTGACGACTTCCGAGAGGAGTCGATCAAATGCCTTGGATTTATCAAGTTTAACACCAATGATGGCTTGTCCGTTGATGTTGGCCTGATCAATGTCCATACGAATGGCTGTGGGTATAGATGTTACATGGCGGCCCTTGACTCCACCAACTATTTGCTTGGGCAGCAGTTGCGCCTGCCAATCAGAAAGCTGATGATACCGCAAACCTGTGTACAATAGAACAAAACAAGGTAACAGACTAATGATGCGCTTTTGAAGGGGGTCTGAGCTACCGTTTTTATTAAGCAATACCTGTTTGGCACTACTCAAGATGACTGGAAGCTGTCGATGCTGATTCTCAACTTGCTCGAAGAAGGTTGCTGCACATTCATAGACTCTTGCAGGCATGAGATGCATTTCGATAGTGCGCCAGCCATCAAGGCCAGGCGCTGCATTTGGCTTGCGACGTCTCGCCTGGGTTCTAAGATCCTTTGCAGTCAAAGGGGGCAAAGTGCATTCTCTCCTAAGATGCTGTAGGTGAGGCCACAATGTCTGCAATAAAGCATGTGGATCGACTGCACCAGCATTGGCTCCAAAAACGGTGTCCCACTGCTCATTAATCTTATTTATTGCATCAGTAGGATTGTACAAAATGTTCCCATGTTCATCAAGTACATGATTGGCTTGTTCAGGATGGGTCTTGTGACGAATCCATTTGTACACATTGGAAGAAACGTTTTTGTTACGAGTTCCGGCAATCATCTTTTGTTTCCAAGAAGACAGCCGGTGAGATTTCTCTTTCTGAAGAATACCGGCTAAATCTTTTTGTAACACTTTTTGAAAGCGGCCTAAATGATCAGGGTTATCGAAGTTACACCATTGGGCAGGAATCTTCTCATTACGAACCATATTTTTTATTTTTCGCTTCAAACCTAATGTGGTGGACCGGTCATTTTCGGTTGAGGCAGACCTAGACAACCGTATCCGAAGTTCAGTCACCTTGGAAAGGAGCGCAGAGATCACAGCACTGTGCAAACTAATGGCTGAACCATCCTGGTGTTGGCCAGGGCATGGTGTCTTGGTTTCAAAAATAGGTTGTTGGCCCCGAGTTTGGGGTCCCTTTGAAAAGTACGCTCCTGCTTTTTGGAAACTATCGATAGCAAATTGATTAATTGCAGCCCACGCCAATTCATGATCATCATGGTTGGTTGCATCTTGGCGTGCTGTATCCCATAGTGAATCAGCACACATGTCAATATGTGCCATGTCCGGTGATTTGTCGATCATAGGAAGTTTGTCGAACAAGAATGGAGCTGGTTTGATCAACATTTGTGCAGGTTGAAAAACTTTGTTCCATTGAAAGGTGGCGACAATGGGTGCATGTTGGCGTGCATGGTGGTATTCAACGGCTATTGAGGTTAGCGCTGATCTTGCGACATGATTCACTAGGATGGCATCAATGCTCGAAGAATGACTTGAAGGGTTGACAAAATTAGAGTCATGGGAAAAGGTGGTTGGTCTTACCAGATCACCCATATCATCCCAATAAGCTAATGGGTCAAACCAGAGATTATTCGTGTTGGCGGCTTGAAAAGCTTCCATTTGCTGCGGCTGGGTCTGAAGATCGCCTGTGATGATGACTGGAATGTCACCGTACTGCGCTGCAAGCTGAAAGGATTGTTCTAAAATGTTATTGTTGTATTCAGCCATGCCCTCTTCTCCTCCTGACTTCAAGTATAGTGTGATGACCAGAATTTTGAGTGAAGGGTTTAGTCAACCAACCATTTGTTAATAACTGTTCGAAAATCAAAAGGTTTGAAACCACCAACCAGAAGAGTTTGTTCCCTTCTTTCAGCAACAAACCCTGGCTTTCTCAGAGGCCCAAACGTGGTCAACCGATTAATTGCTACAGGAAAACAATGGTTCATATATGGCAGTGAGTCAAAACCCTGTACCCCTGGTTCCCCATCATTAACCTTTATTTTCCCTATTATTGGTTGGTTAGTATCCCCCATTATTGGTTGGTTAATATTGACCCATAGCCATATTTCTGTTGCGATATCATGTTATGAGATGTTGCGATTTGGGACAAAGGGTCGTTTGGTATTTCTTTAGAGTCAACTCTAAGTCTCTGCCTCCATGTACCTCTTCCATCCTCTTCTCCTCTCCAATTTTACCCCAAACTATGGCCGTTTTCGGCCATAGTTTGGGGTGTCACAACTGCGCAATGGCACCTCTATGACAGCATCAAATCATCACACAGTGTCAGTGGGTTCCATTGTTTCAACGAAAAGAGCTTAGGGACTCCCCTCTCATTACGCACTTTACAGGGGCAAGATACAGCAATATATTCAATGGTATTACCTTGATCACGGGAAGGCTTCCCAAGAGCAAAGCACGAGGCCTGCTTGCAAAAAAAACAGTCCATATTGTACGGGGATCATGACAAGTATTGGTGCACAGCACATGTCACAACGTGCCCTTCAGTGTTACATCTTGTTTCCACGCATATCTTTGGGGCTTACTGGATAGAAAATCGGTCAAAACAAGTCATCCTGTGTTAGGACACTGTTTACGAGTCTCGTAGCATCGCCTGACCAAAATACATGACAAAACTACAGTCGACTTGCTGTGACAAGAACTTGCGCTGACCATCTGAGTTCCAAGTTGATGTTGAGTTTGGGCGACCAAAACATCCATGTCGAATGGTCTTGGAAGGTGCCATGCCCATGCCGGCCGTCTCTGGCTCACGCATTCAAGGTCCCGAAGGTGTCCTGTCGAGGCTTGGATTCCGACATCGTTTCGACCCCAAGCGATTTGTAAAACTCACAGAAACAAACCCATCAAACGCTGCCTATGAACATCGGAGATGCATCACTTGCAGAAACAAACTTTGGCCAAGTTCGCGACGGTCTTTCTCGGAAAGTGCAGCTGCAGCTGGTCATGTTCAAATCATATTAAAAAATGGTGACCTTTCTTTTCGAGGAAAAAAACACATATCGAAATAGACCGGTGTACCACCTTGTTTTCCAGCAACAATAGACAGGAGTTCATCCTAGATTGTGACCAACTGTCTCTGCATGGGGAGATGCGGCATCCACAACTTCCCACAACTTCCCCCATCCAAAAAGTTGTTGCTTCAGAAAGCGCTGGCAGTTTTGGATGAGAAGCACCGGCCACATGATCGCATTGCCTCACCACCCGACTTTATTTCCACATGGATATGTGCCAAGTCATGACGTGGTACCCCCAAAACCAATGGTTTCCATTCGTAAAATGATCATTGTTTGGTGGGGCCCGTTGGTTACCCGATGGCTTAGCACATACAGAGTGGTAGCCCTTGTTATAAGTTGGTTGATAAGCCTCCTATATAAGTATATCTTCTATAAGTTCTCTAACCTTAGGTATAACCAGCTATAAGTTGGTGCACCTCCTAGTTATAACCTAAGTTAGCTAACTAGGGGGTACCACTCTGTACCCAAATCCGCCATACCGAGAAATGCGCATGGCCGGGTGGCGCCTGCCGTTCAAGCACCTCAGGGACCAGGACTTGGAACGGACGAAGACTTGGCGACACGCGCTTGGCTTGGAGGATAGACACGTAAAACATGTGGAGTGTATAGAGTACTATGGTTGTGTACACATTAAGGTGTTTCTCAAAATAGGGGACCCCCCAAATCATCCATTATTAGTCATTATTAGCAACAAACCAGCTATTTTTGGGGTCCCTATATTGAGAAACACCCATGAAGGATATAGTTGTATACACTTAACCAAATGGAAGTATAACCAAAGAATGTGTATAGAATTCTACTTCCATTTGGAACTATAGCCATATGGAGTTAAAGAGTTACTGATCAATGGAAGTATATAACCAAACATAGACTGTACAATTGAGTTCTTTTAGTTGTACTTCAAATTTGGTTAGGCCACTCCTGGTCCCTTCGAAAGGACCAGGGGAGACCCCGTGGCCCCGCTCCTTACATCCACAGAGATTGATCGACTTACATTCGACTTACTCCATGTTGCATCCACAGGAATCGATCTATTTGCTCCTAAACAACAGGGTCTGTCCATAAATGGTTGGGCTGTAGCTATGGCTAGCATTCCCTGAGTGATCAAAGGACTCTCAGAGCCAGATCTGACTTTGGCAGTGGAGTACAAATGGTTTACCCCTATAAGCCCCTACGAGTGATGGTTTCCTGATTATAAGTAGCCATTTCTACCATGCTTAGGCCACTCCTGGTAGCTCCTGCGCAATGACGTCCTTTCTAGGGCCAGAACCTGGTTCCAAATCGCTTCCTCCCAGCGACCAGGTAGTGAGGATGAATCATTCATCCTTATTCAATTGAACCATTTTGATTTCCTAATGCAATCAATTACACCATTGATCAAATTCTGGGGAATCTCCACCATTTCCTCATGAAATTACACCATTTCCTAATTGAACCAGTTGGATTTCCTATAAAATTCTAGGGAATACCACGATGCATGGACAACCCCTGGCTACATCCGCATCAGACCCCGCAGCCATCCTCACCTCCGGCCGACTTGCGTTGTCGCAGCGCCGGTGCAGAGCAGGGGCGAGCCCAGGCGTTCTTGGTGACCTTCTTAGCGACCTCAAACAAGTCTTGAGATGTGTGGGATCATGGAGTAATGAATGATAAATGTATTAATATATATATATATGTAATTAACATCCATATATACATATAAATACGTCATGTATAAATAAACACACATATATATATATGTAATTAACATCCATATATGCATAAAAACATGTTGTATAGTTATATATATATATATATATATATGTGTGTGTGTGGTTTTTGAGATTATATCAGACTATAGTGTAGAAGAACTGATTTGTTTCTAGATAATGTCAACAAACAATATCTCCTGATGTAACACTTACATAAGTTAGATGTTCTGAATATTGCGGTCATATGCGTGATAAAATGAACTCACATGTTTACACAATAATATTCCAATCCACCAAAATTTGTGTGCAACAGCTGCTTCAACCGAGTAGCTACAGCATGGGTTAGAATTGTTAATCCAATAGAACAGTTCCAGAATTCAAACCAGGCTACTTCAGTTGCGGAATTAGTTGGATTCAGTTGGTGAGAGGCTCAAAGTTGGGGCCGTCAAATGCTCAAACCTGCGGCATCAAAATCGAGCGAGTGTTCCTGCTGAGCACAGATTCCCCTGCGACCCACAGTGGAAGCAAATTCTGAACCATCTGAATCTCCAGCCCCATCACGGTCGATTTGAGCGGAGCGGAGCGTGCAGACTGGTTGTAATACACGGGGTATCGTGCTTCGGTACATTCTGTTTTGGTGGGTGATATTTTCGAGAGATGCGAGCTTAAAGGTGTTCGCACGCAAGGGAGTTCTCTATGATCTGCCCTAAAGAACTGCTTGCTTGCTTTTGCCAATGGAAACTCTCTTTCGGGATGGTAGAGACTTTATCGACATACTGATGTCTTGCTTACTCACGAAAGCCGATGGAGCATTTTTTTCGACGCATGACTGCGGAGCCTGCATGGAGTCTTTTGCTCGAGGCTACTACTAGTGCTACCATAAGGCGCACCACACATGTATCAACTGGCACTAGAATTGCAAAGATCCGTTGATTTCCGGAGATTGAATGCCCAAGGTACCAAAGCTAAAGCAAATGTGAGCCACGGTAGTCAAGAAACTCTTGCCCCTTAGAACTGTGGTCAAATAGTACAGCTGGCCACAATATCATTTGCGCCTTTCGCCACATAAGACATTCACTCTCCATCATGAGCCTTGGTATCCGTTGGTGGAAAGAAATGGCGAAGCAGCAAATCTCAGCCCATCACCTGCAGCGAGCCAGTTGGAAGCAAAACGGTCTTGTCGCGTTGAAACATGTGGACATTTCTCAAGCCAGTTTGGGGTACCCCTTGTTCTCATTCTTTATATCAACCATTTCTAATGATAAATCATTCCGGGGTTCCCTATTTTAAGAAACGGCCATGTTCAAACTCTCATTTCTATCATCTCCCATGGTTCAATCTCATTCAATGGGTCTCTGTTGTGAGCAATTGCAATCCATGGATCGCGCGGGTCACAAACCATATATGGTGAACATCCCATACATGAACTCAGCGGACCAGGGCTCTGGTAGCTATTGATCCACGGGCAAACACTCCATCTCCAACAGCCGCAGTAACTCCGACACATGGCAGTGAGTCAAAACCCTTAGTCCCCCTGGTTCCCCATCATTAACCTTTATATTTTCCCCATTATTGGTTGCTTAGTATCCCCCATAAAATTGGTTGGTTAACTGCTTGACCCAACTCGCCACATAACTGGACACCATTAGCGGGCGGTCAGATCGACACACGGCGGCGCGGACAGCGCACCTCTTCTCGAGCTGCGGCTTCTCCTAGCAATGGACAGAGATCGGAGCAACTTTACTGGTTGGGCATGTTCCAAATATGGTGGTTTCTCAAAATAGGGGACCAAAAATGGTTGGTTTAATATTATAAATGGTTAATAAACTGGATGATTTGGGGGGACCCCTATTCTGAGAAACCACCATATGGTGGTTTTATTTGGTTTTTTAAGGGGATTGTAGTGGTTGATAATAGGGGATTATAGGTTTTGGGGTGATATACGGAGTATACAACCATTGATAAGCTGCTTAACAATAGGGGATCATGACCGACAAGAATGGTCAATCACCATAATATGTTGGTTTCTTAAAATAGGGATACCCCCAAGGTATGGTTGGTTTATTACTATAAATGACTAACGGTGGATGATTTACCCCTATGAATGGGCCCTCATCAAGGCACTTGACCCTAGCCCTTGCGCAATTGCGAGCTTGGTCAACTCTGGGCATGGTCCAAACTCCTATCCAGGCCATTGGAATTTTCATGCCGAGACACGCAGATCTTTCTTTTGCTTGGCTGCATCTTGGGTCCTCTTTGGAAGTTCCTCTGCGAAGACCTGATGCCAAAGAATCACGTGAAAAATGCACCCATCGACCCCCAAACCTTTCAACCTTAGGTACTTTCAGGCGCACAGAATTGATCGTCAAATCTCATTCTGAGCGGGGGTAGTGATCCCAGCATTCCCACGTTTCGGCCCAGGAACATCCAGGAAGTTGGAAAATGATGGTGGATACTTGGCAGCCTCAAGCTGCCACTAGAAATGGTCAAAGACCACTGTTCAAATCAACGAATAGGCTCATCAACTGCTCATGATGTGTGAGCTTCTTTGGAGTGCGCACAACCCAACGATAAATGCAGGGAAAGGTCAATCCGAAATCAATCCGAAGCAACCCCGTTTGCAATTTGCAGAAAATTGGCAAATCATATTGTCTATGTACTTTATAATGCTTACATAATGCGTTCATAGTGCCTATAGTAGTGTTATCTAGTGCTTACATAGTGTGCTGGAATGCAATTCCAGAAAGCACAATGCAAAATGATGAAGATGATACCACACAATCCAATATGATACAATGTAATTCATAATAACACATGCTGTATACATTGTATTCTCACTATATGATACAATCCAGTCCAATACGACTATGTGTTTGAATGTGATGAGATGCAATGCAGTGCTCCCCAAAGCACGGTAATCAAAAGCAACGCACTTTTCAAGGCAATGAAATGGAATGCAACGCACCCTGCCACCCTGCTACTGCATAGTACCTATTCAGAAGCCTATTCATCATTAGGCATTAGCCATGTGGGCTGCAATGACTAGATGATGGTTGAGACAATCAAACCATAATAATTGTTGCGCATCATTCATGATGAAGCTAACATTGAGCATTAGTCCACGCTTATAAACCAACTGTTGTTACTCAACCCCCTTACACTTTGACCATTAACCATCATTAACAACTGATAATTCAACATCGATCATTAGCCATCATTGACCACCATGAAACCATCATTGACAATTGAACCAGGACAACCATCAACCATCATTGATTAGCACTCATGAAGCAAAAATAAACCATTAACCACCCTGAACCATCACTAACCCATCACTAACCATCAACGATGAAGCTCAAGTAGCTCCCAATCACTGGCTCCCCAGGGGTAGCACGGGGGGCTCCCCCGTGGCGGCCACCTGGCCGCACCAACCATGGCCTCGAGGCATGAGACCACTGCAGCCAGTAGGGTACCGTCGGCCGGCTTGGTGGTGCCCCCTGGTTATAAGTTGATTAATAAGCCATTTAACTATAGTTATATCTACCACAACTAGTAGTTATCAGCAATAAGTTGCAACCACTTCCGAAATCATCCACGATGGTGGTTGCATTATCAGCAATTTTCCCCAACCACAAAATTTGGGGGCCTATTTTGAGAGAAACCACAACAGTTGATCGTGCTTGGTCCAAACGCGGTTTCATCTCAGTGGTTTCTCAAAATCGGGAGATCCCAGAAATGGATGTTTTTTTTCAGTAGAAAAGATCTTAAAAGAATGATTTGAGGGTACCCCCAGCTATTGAGAAACGACCATATTGGTCATCATGATATCGGTCATGAGTTGGGTTAGACCATCAAATTACTTATCATAAGACAAAGTAGATGAGGAGGTAAGCATTGTAAGTTGATGCTGGTCAGGGGTTGGGCATCGATGTCAACCCTTTGTGTTTTAGTAGCCGGAGGGTGGTTACACATCTCCACATATCGTGGTGCAAAAGTCCATGAGTTCAAATTCAACGATCAGAGTCAAATCTGTCAATGTGAACAAGGCTACCTCCAGTGCTATTGCTTTGGCTTGGTGGGTCGACTTGCTCCATGACGATTCCAAACTTCAAGATTCCGCAATTTCCGCTGAATGTATGCTTGGGAGCACTGATGAACCGATGCTAGAGAGATGCCTGATGTCCAATCCAATCTTTGCTTCACGCACGCTGGTTTCAACCAACTCAAATGAATGAAGAAACGTCAAATCTAGATATGCGATGGTATTTTGACTTTCTTGGTCTGCCTACTTTGGTCTCGAAACAAAATAGTGTCGTTGATCAAGAATCTTGGTAAACAATTGTGTTCATTGTTTCCAGTAGCTATGGCAGCTATGTTCTTCCTTGTCATCTGGCTATGGGTCAGTTCACCCTGTACCCCTGGTGTACCATCATTGACCGTTGTTTTCAAACTATTGTTGGCTATTATCCCCCACACTTAACCATCATTAGTCATTAAAAACCATTTTGATTAACCATTGCTCATCATTTCAAAGCCGTATTATTGGTTGCCATTTCCCTCTAAAGTTATTAGCCACCATTAATCATCAATAATTCTGACTAACGAAAACTAACCATTACTAACCATTACTGACCATACCAAGCATAACTATAGTTAACTTATAGTTGATACGCATGGTACCATTGCTATAGTAAATTCTTTGGGTTTAGTTACTATAGTCGCCATAGTTAACTATAGTAATGGTTGGTTAACTATAAGTTGATAGTTAACTATACTAAACCAGAGTTAACTAACTATCACTGTAGTTAATTAACCACATCTAACCATTACTAATCACCATGGCTAACCAAAAAGCTCCATAAAGTTCCATTGGCCACCATAAGAAAGGTAGGTTTTTACCACTCAAATATGGGGGTCATAACCTATAAAAACTCATGGTGTCTTCGTGAGCCCAAGCGGCATAGATAGTTCACTGCTCGGCCCTGGCACCTCCAAGAGCCCTTTCCACCTCCTTTTGCCTCAGAAGTTCCTGGGACGAAGGGCGGCGTGGAGTCGAGGAGTCACCCTGTGGCAACCAATGGATACCAAAACACCCGGATGTTTGGGTTGCTTATAAACCCCATATTTTGGCAGGGAAACCCTTAGCCCATGGTTACTCAAAACACATGGATACCAATTGATAGATTCCCTTGGCCCCCAATAACATATATTTTTTAGGCTATACCCCATATTTTGGAAGATAATAACCAACCTGTTTGGGGGTTGCCAATGGTACTTAAAGAGCATAGCTGAGAAAGCGTGACAGTTCGAAAAAGGGATCTGCAACTGTTGAGTGCTTCACACAATCTCTTCACCTCCAATCTCTATAAATTTGAACTCGCCAAGGGCGTTGACATATTTTGTGGCTGAGCCGTTGATCGTCTTCCCACGTTTCGGGAGAACATGGGTGTTTCTCACAGTGAGGTTATGGCTGGAAATGATTCAACTCCTGCATGATATGGGGGTGCCCCCAGCTGTTGAGAAAGTAACAAATGCAAAAAAAAAAAACAATTGGGCAACTGTGCCAGAGAGCGGCCCGCTGCGCCTACGGAAAGTCCCAACACATCGTCCCAGCGTATCGAAACTAAGGAGAAATATGAGAGAAACCATCACAGCTCATGCTCCCGATACTGGCAATCTGAATGGACCACTCTCGCAGCCAAGTGGCGAGTTGGGTCAAGCAGTTAACCAACCAATTTCATGGGGGATAATGACCAACAATAATAAGGGAAACAATGGTTAATGACAGGGGAACCACGGGTATGGGGTTTTGACCCACAGCCAAGTGGCTAAGTTGCCTTTGTCCACCCAGTTCTTTCTGACGATCCTCGTGCTGCCAACACCCGCGGGTGACAGCGACTTCAAAACCCCAGGCCTCGGGTGTTTCTCGAGTCATAGGGGTACCTCTAAATCATCCTCTATCAACCATTTCTAGGAATAAACCAACCACTTTATTTGGCATATCCGGGTTATATCGCTATACTGCTTATAATTTCCTTGTCAACCTTTCAACCACCATTGCTATCACCATTGCTACAGTAACCACCCTATTTTGAGAAACCATCAAATGGTGTCCAACACTTACAGTCACACCTTCAGCTGTGCGACTTTGAACGACCACTGCAAGGAACAGGGTTCCATGCGGAGGGGAGAAGTTGGCCAAGTCATCACATTCCGGGAACAATATCAGGTAAGCTGCAAAAAATCCTTCTCGTTCCATCTAGGCATGTGTTATGAAGTCATTGAAATTGCCTTGATGGGACTGCGATACGAGAATTGCCAACAAATCAGGTATCAGTGTATGAATTATGGTGACCCCCTCTGGGTCGGTGGGTTCTGCATGTTTTTTGACCAAATGCCATGTACACTCCAAGCCATCTCCAAGCTACTCTGTTTAACTGGCATTTTTTGGCTCATGTGGGTGTCTCAAAATAGGGGACCCAACCACAGTCAGTCATCATCCAAAATTCACCAATTATCTATATAAATCCTTTTCATTATAGAACCATCTTTAGCAGAAAAACCCTCCTTTTTTGAGGAGTCCGTTATTTTGAGAACACTCATATGCTACAACTTCCCCCACATCTTCCCGCTGACGCCGCACAGGAACGGAGGAGACTTCCCATCGCGTAGAGTCGTTGCGTCCGTGAATTCGCAGACCGCCAGTTGCCCCTCCGCACGCTGCGGCCCGGCGTCGAAGTTGGAACCCATCCATTGGTAAGTCCTGGCGCTTTCGCAACCATGGGTCAACGTAATGGTGGATAATGGTTGGTTAATGGTTGGTTCATGGTTGTATATGGTTGTTAATGTAATGGTGGATAATGGTTGGTTGAACAATGGTTGCTTAATGGTTGTTACAAACCTTTAGAGAATGGTTGGTAGTTCATCAGCTTTGCAAAGCCTTATCGGTCATCCAGCGTTATTGCAAGGCCTAGTTTCAAGATGTTTAAAGTATAGGAACTGATTGCGGATGTGAAACCACTCGGCTCTCACTGAACAAATGTCGTGGGTTGGTAAAAGCCTGGACTGTGCTAGATCACCCACGTAGTTTTGACAATAAGCACAAGCACGCTTATGTTCAAAGTTGCGTGGGGGTGAACATAGGATCCTGATATGTTTCCATAGGTAACTTGTATTTTTACCACTTCAAGTTTGATGTTTAATCAGATGAGTACCAACATGTACCAACGAGGGCCGTGAAATCAGCAACTCTAAGTGCAGTCGCCAGTCACCTCAATACAGCCTACACACTTCATAAGCCCCCCCGCTTACACATCTGGTGTCATTTCATGTCATGCACCATGTTCTCCACGATAACTAGATACGTCACGTGGTACATCTCTGGTAGCCGAAGCCAACTGTGAACTTGACCCAGTTGCTGTAGATTCTCACCGGCCGTGGGGGGCGTTTTTCAAGTGCGCAAGCGCAGCAGCGGCGTTGCGTTTCGCGCCATTTTAAACGTGGCAACCTGACATGACATGCAGTGCAACGAACAAGTCCGCAAGCGGCGCAGGCGAGGCGAGAACTTCAGATTTGCCCAAGCGGCCTCATCAAATGGATGCCATTCATACACACATGACACATGTCGGTTGCACACATGACACATGGAGAAGGCAGTTTTTAAGCCATATGGAATTCTCAAAGTTATGGATGGTGTATCATCGATATTGATGGACCCGTACTTGAAGAAACCACCGTATGTATATGGAATTGATCAATCAACTGTACTGTTTCTGAGTGAATGATAAAACTATCAAACAGATCACCAGGTTTGCAAATTTTGTTGTTAGAAAGTAATTGCTATGTCAATGTAAATATGTACATATAAATATATACAAACAAATTACTATTCGATGATACAATAAACTTATTAATCATATCAATTCAATGCATATGTAAGTACATATGTCATATGTCATATAAGATATTTTGACGCTTTTGGATCCTTTGCTAAAAAAACAATCTTGAGTGGGTACATGGGAAATCAAAGCAATCCCAAAAACAATAAAACCTACGTTAGTGGCTGTAGCCGACCCATATATATATATATACAGATTGACGAATGCACACAAATCTTATAGTTGATTGATACGAGTAGTAACTTCGATAAAGCCAACAACCACAAATTAATTAATCCTGGAATTCTGTGAATAAAATACATCATTTTACATCCATACATCCAGTCCATACGCTACCAACAAAACATGTCCGGGACTTGTGTCCCAAAATAGGCGGAAGTAACTCTGCAGTAAGGGATCGGAATGTGGAAGGCTCTGGTGGTGCCGTTCGGAATGGAAATTCACAAGTCTTAGATCATTTGCGTGTTTCTCAAAATTGGGGAACCCCCCAAATCATCCTGGATCAACCATTCATAGTACTAAACCATCCATAACTTTTTGGGTTCCCCATGGTTTGAGAAACCACCGTTGGCGTCTCAACCTTGGTTGTTAGCACCCAGTGGATCTTCAAAGAATCTGATTCACAAGTGAAGGAAGGTCCATGATACAGGGGGAGCTAATGAACATATGGTGGTTTATGAAAATATTGGGACCCCAAAAATGGTTGGCTTATGTTGGCTTATGATTTAAAATGAGCTAATGGATGGTAACTGGCAGGGCCCCTATTTTCAGGTAACCATGCTTGTGCCTGGCCCCGAGAATTCATCGTTTCCTAGCGAACATGATGATTTTATCGACCCCAAAATGTCCAGGACACAGGTTGGCGGCAAATCTCCCGCGAGGTGAAAACAGGAATGTCCAATGTCTTTCTGGTGGAGAATCCATATTGATAAACCATGGATTCCATGGATATGTACCATGGTGAATCGCCAGCTCTTAACTAATGAAATTTGTTCATTGGGAATATCTACGAAATGATTTTAAGTATAAAACACACTGGCTATTTCTGAGAACATCAGTGGTGGTTTGTCGAGAGCTACAACCCCTCATCACGCAACAATCAGTGGGGTTCAAGCCCTCATTGCCCATGAATGGCGATCGCGATATCATGTGCCACGGGTCAAAGATCCAATCCATATCATGAGCCCCCGAAACCCTACAAAGATAGGTTTATACCCTCCAAAATATGGGTTATGACTCAGTTATGACCTACTTAAGCCTATAAAAAGAATGGTTTTGGGGCCCAAGGGTATCAGGTGCAACCGGCTGAAAAATGGATGATCATCCACCAGGCATTGAGGAGTTGGGAGCCGCGTGTGAGCGGCTCGAGCTCGCTTGAGCAAGGTGACGCAAACATGGGGATAGATCCGGAGGGTAGCCACGGTCATCATCCCATATGGTGGTTTCTCAAAATAGGGGACCCCCAAAAATGGTTGGTTTATTACTATAAATGACTATTAATGGATGATATAGGGGTACCCCTATTTTGACAAACACCCATTTAGTAAACCAAGCATTTTTGGGGTACCCAATGACTTGAGAAACATCCCTCTGGTGATCTAACAGTTCGCTGGCTGGAAAATCCACCAGTGAATTATAGCTGATTTCCCGGGGTTTCCCTAGAAAAATGGTGGATTTTCCATTGCTATGCTAGATCACCGGAGTGTACTAGCATGGAGATGGATTGGGAGCTCAGATCCCTATTTCCAAATCATAGCTTGAGAGTTTGTTGTGGGGTACCGCAACTTCTGCGTGCACTCAAAACCCATGTGGAACGCGTGTTATGTCTACATAGCCCGGATGAACACATGTCAACAGCCTAGTCTTGCAAGATTTTTTCAGCAGTTGTGCAGAAGCCATCTCAGCTTACCATAAGTAGCAACATCCCCAGCATCACTTTGTGCCTCGACCCGACACAAAATCCAAACTGTTCGTTCTCGCCCAAGCATCGCCAGCTCAGCAACAGCATGTCTCAGCCAGAAGTTGCGGCGAAAGATTATTTGGTTCTCCGTCCGGCAGGCACTTGCAACAGGGTCGCTGTTACAAACAAACGGAGGCCATGGATGCTCAGGGCGCGTAGTTTCAGATTTCATTCTGAAGTGTGATAGTCGTTGCCATTTGAATACTGTACTTGGTATTGTGGCTCACAAGCTGCGGAAGGTTTCCCAAGAAAATATTGTAGCCCAGACTGATGGAAAACAATGGTCTTAGCTGGGCTCAATGTGACAATCATTCATGTTGCAATCAATCTTATTGCCCAAACAATCAGCCATAACCACCTAACACGCTAACAATCAATCTTATTCAGGATGCGCATCCCCACGGCTCCTAACTCGTTCCCCCCGCTTCTTCGCCGTGGTCAAATATCAGCCACTAACCAAGTATGGGGAAAAATGATATCATCCCAAAAATTCAGTAGCCATTCGGATCTATCGATGATCTTTCGTACCCTTCCCCTCCCCCGGCAATTCCCTGATCACAAAACCAAAAATGGAAGGGTTGACTGTTGACTAGGCTGTTTCTGAAGCAGCAAATCTCTGAACAGCCAGGAAAAGGATCTTGACACTTGAAACCTCAAGATGCACAGAGCTACGACCAATTCGGCAGCAAATCTCTGAACAGCAACGGGCGGTGCACGTTTGGCCCACCAAGTCGCTATGAACCAATTGCCCGTCCAGCTCTCGGCATTTGGCACTTGCTTCAAAGATGGATGTCACGGATGTCTAGCATAATCTTGAAATTCATTGCCATTTTCGGTGTTTCTCAAGCCATAGGGGACCCGACAGTTATCATCCATTCACGGTCATTTTGAAAAACAAACCAAGCATACTTGATATCACCATTCATTCTAGCAATCACCTTTACTTCGCGATCAATTAGGCATAACAATCTAACGATTCAACCTTATCAATCTAATTTCACGACCAATCAGTCGTAACAACCTAACAAGCGACAGTAACAATCACTCCTGTTTCTCATCTACTCCTCCGACGGGTATCCCAATAGCTGCTCGTAACTGGTGACTCGTGCGCCATTCTTCATTGCAGAGTTTGGGTTCCCCAACCTGCTGATAGGTTTCTGTGCCATGGTCAAATATCAGGTAACCTACTCGGTTCTGCACATCCAAGTCTGGGGGAGAAGGGTATGTTAGTGACAGTTCGGATAAATAAGGGTCAATGATGGTCAATTAATGGTATCATCCAAAAATTTGCCTGTCCCCATCCCCCTCACCCCTCAGCCATGCTGCAGATCCCCTACCAGCATAACCAAAATGGAAGGTTTAATCGTTGACGAGGCTGTTTCTGAAGTATGTTTTTTCGCCACTATCGACCAGCCAAACGGTCGACCATCCAAATAGATGATCACGAACGAATAAATATACAGTATATAGTTAGCAATCAACACTGAGAAGCAGTACTGGAATGTAGTGGGTAGTAAGAGGCAAATAATTTTCAATGAGAAGCAGTTAGTGGCGTGTAGTTTGGTCATGTCAATCAACACAATCAACACAATCAAATACAATCAACACAATCAATTAATCATGGTTGGCTGTTCTATAATGGACACATAATGAAGTACCAACTAAGAATGGTTATATAAATCTGCATCCTCTCCTAATCTTTGGTGACCCCTCGGAAACGGATCTGAGAGCACTAAAAATACGCGGCAGGTTGAGCTGAGCTGCTCCAACGCAAGTTGTGGCTACCACGAACTATGAATGTCAACCATCCTCAATCATTACAAACAATAATCATGGCCACGTCGAATCACCAATTTGTCCAAACAAACCTGGATGGCCATTTTTTGATCAACCATCATCAACAATCATCAACCAAGCACCCACTAAGCATTCTTGACCAGCTGGGAACGCTTCAGCTTCGCCTGGCCGCGGCTGTCAGGTGGAATGGGCATTGGATCAATGAGTCACTCCATGTCCTCCCGACCGCAAAACTGCGCCCGACGCGCGTGGGGGACACCCTGATGGATTACCAGTTTGAGACCATCAAAATAAAGCCGTTGAGCAACCATGCTGCTGGTTGAAACTGTACCAATTGTATAGTGGTTGTTGCTTCCAACTTGGTGAACAACGTACTTAGCGCGGCTTCGCATGCTCGTCAAGATAGACCTTTTAATATGTTGATTCACTGCTTTGAGTAGTGTTGCTGATGCATCTAGGTGCTCCGGCGCTTGTTGACATCATCGTGTCTTTGTGCTTTCTGTTGCTGTTGCTGCTGTCGTTCCGATGGGGTTGTTGTGCGTGTTTCTGTTTTTTTTCTGACGAGGAATTCATGTACAGTATCTTATGTTCTGCTGTTCGTGTTGCTGGTGGTCTTCTGCCTCTTGTAGGTCTTGTAGATGTTGTCGTGGATGCGGTCGCCATTGTTGACATTTGTATTTGTTGCTGTTTGTGGTGCTGCGATTCTCTTTGCTTGCGCTGGTGGTGTTGTGGTTCAGTTTTGGTGGTGGTGGCGGCAGTGACAGCGGTGGTGAAGAAATTGTTTTTTGTTGCTGTTGATTTTGTGTTCTTTTCTGTGATTGTTGTTTTGCGTCATTGAAGATTTGTTGTTGGTGTTGATGTTGTTGTTGTTGTTGTTGTTGTTGTTGTTGTTGTTGTTGTTGTTGTTGTTGTTGTTGTTGTTGTTATGCATCAAGTTGGTGGATGTTTTTGCCTTTTGCTGTTGTGCTTGTGTTAGTTCCCATTTTTGCTTGTGTATCTGTTTTCTGTGGATGGTTCATGCTGATGTTGTTGCGGTTGCACTTTTCCCGCTGTGATTGTAGTTGAGGTTGCCATGATTGTCATGATGTTTCTCTTTCTATCTTTGTGATTCATGGCGTGGCGGGTCAGATTGACGTTGTCGTGGTTTCGGTTCTGGCTGTCATTGTTTCTTGTTGTTATATGTTGTTATGGCTCTTGATGTGTTTGTTGTTATATGTTGTTCTGGCTCTTGGTATGTTTGTTGTTATATGTTGTTCTGGCTCTTGGTATGTTTGTTGTTATATGTTGTTCTGGCTCTTGGTATGTTTGTTGTTATATGTTGTTCTGGCTCTTGGTATGTTTGTTGTTATATGTTGTTCTGGCTCTTGGTATGTTTGTTGTTATATGTTGTTCTGGCTCTTGGTATGTTTGTCGTTGTTGTTGTTGTTGTTGTTGTTGTTGTTGTTGTGGTTGTTGCTGTTGTTGCTGTTGTTGTTGCTGTTGCTGTTGTTGTTGTGGTTGTTGCTGTTGTTGTTGTTGTTGCTGTTGTTGTTGCTGCTGTTGTTCTTGTTGTTGTTGTTGCTGCTGTTGTTGTTGCCAGCTCCTGGTGCTCTGCGATGGTCATACTCCCCATTGATTGAGGTAGGTTTACTTTTTCACAACTGGAGTTTCACTGGCGATGTGCAGGAGTATCAACAACTACAGAAGGAAGACACCCAATATGTTGGCATTGCCATAGCGACTTAAAATCACCAAACAAAATCAGGGTGGACAAACACCACTACCCCCTGTAGCGCCGGTTGCGAAGCAAGAAGTGGTCGGCGTCTTCAAAAATGGCTGGGACCCTGCTCCGAATGATAGGTGCATTCACGCTGCAAGTTGTCAAACGGTGCGTCCAAAGGACCGAGGGAACTGAATTTCGGGAACGTCACGCCCGAAATGTCAGAGCAATTTGGCACAGTGGATTTTGCCTGACCATGATCACACTAGGGTTTATGTACCTTGGGACATTGACTATCTTGGGACTTGTGGGTTTAATGAATGAGGTTTTTGCACTCACACCCGATGCGTTGATTGTTCAGTCTTGTTGGCTAAAACATGGGCTCCGACAGCAATGATATCTGGCGGCTCTCTGAATGAACATGCCGGCGGCTGCTGCTGGCGGGGTTAGGGTTACACCACCTACGTAGAATCGTTTCTTTGTCACATCAATTTTGATTTCTGTGAGGAAATAACAAACATTTCAAAATGTCAACAAAGCATCCATGTGTACTTCATGGTAATTTGAGCACTCCTTTCAAAACATAACCGAACATAAAACTGTCAATGGTTCCTACGCACAAATTTACGGCACGAATTAATTGGGCCCAAACATGATCCAATAGTAATGATTAGCTACCCAACATGGTGTCTTTTACATTCTCTTACAATATCTTCAACCTCTACCATGTTCTGGATAGTGTTTTGAGCTACTTTCCTCCTATCACCCCTTGTGGAGTTAGGCAATGAACCGAACAAAAGGGAAATGTAAAAGCAAAATGACACCATTCACCACATTGTGTCCAACCACCACCGCTGCTCCTTGTGTTTCATCCTATTGCCCTTCAACCATTCCAAATTTTTGGAGTCATTTTCTTGACATTTGCTTGGTGGCTGGTTGCTACATCCCCAAGATATTCTACAATCTTGGTATGGTCGAGAAAAAACAAAGTGTTGGCAAACCACCAACCACTTTGCTCATTGACGTCTGGAACCGCCAGCTCTGCTTTGATGAAAAGCACCCTGCGGATCCGAATTTGGTCTGCAGCGTTTGAAGAGGACTCTCAACGGCAGTAGAACCAACAGCTCGTCCGCAATGGTGCACTGATGTTCAAATGTCTTCATGATGCAGGATAGCGATTTATCATGGTTGTACAAGGTATATTACGTATAGTATTAATTTTGTTATACATAAATATATATATGAAAAATCTTCATGAATACGTACACTGCGAAAAAAGCGCAGCGGGCTAAGGTTGAAGAGCTAAGCCCATCGTGGTGACCACTATAAGTCAACCATCCTCAACCATTACGAACAAAGCATCAACTACGCATCAACTACGCATCACCTAATCACTACTGGAAGTAACCAACCCACTGGGAATGTTTCATCGCATGGACTTTGTCTGGCCTCCATTGAGGACGAGCCTTCAGTCATTGGGTAATCCGACCGCTGAAAACACGGCGCCCTTCGCGTGCGGGTTTTCGCACCCTGGGACCAGTTTGAGACCACCAAACTAAAGCCGTTGAGAAACCAAGCATGCTGGGGGCTGAAGGTTGTATAGTGATTGTTGCTTCCAACTTGGTGAACAACGTACTTAGCGCGAAGCATGCTCGTCAAGACAGACCTCTATGTTGATTCACTGCTGTAGTGTTGTTGTCGTTGTCACCTGTAGGTGCTCCCGTGTTTGTTGACACTATTGTGTCTTTGTGCTTTCTGTTGCTGTTCATGCTGCTGTCTTGCTGATGCGGTTGTGTGTTTCAGTTTTTTTGACGAGGACTTCATTTATTTTGTGCGCTGTTGTTTGTCTTGCTGGTGGTATTCTGCCTCTTCTAGGTCTTGTAGATGTTGTCGTGGATGCAGTCCCCATTGTTGACATTTGTACTTGTTCGTGTTCTTGGTGCCAAATTGAGGTTTATTGTTGGTGGTGGCGGCAGTGGCGTGGTGGTGAAGACACTGGTTTTGTTGCTGTTGATGTTGTGGTTATTTCGCTAATTGGTGTCTTGAGCCGTTGAAGATTTTGTTCTTGCTCTTGATGATGTTCTGCATCAAGTTGGTGTGGCGTGTTGGCTTTTGCTGTTTTGTTTTTGTTAGTTTCCATTTTGCTTGTGTATCTGCTTTCTGTGGATGCCTCACGCTGATATTGTTGAGGTTGCATTTTTTCCGTTGTGATTGTAGTCGAGGTTGCCATGATTGTCATGATGATTCTGTTTTATCTTGCGATTGCTGTTGTGACCGATCAGATTGAAATGCTGTTGTGGTTTCGGTTCTGGCTGCGATTGTTTCTTGTTGCCATGGCTCTTGATATGCTTCTTGTTGTTGTTGTTGTTGTTGTTGTTGTTGTTGTTGTTGTTGTTTTGGTGGTGTTGTTGTTGGTGGTGGTGGTCCAGGAGCATCAACAACTACAGAAGGAAGACTCCCAATATGTTGGCATTGTCATAGCGACTTAAAATCACCAAACAAAAAATCAGGGTGGACAAACACCACTACGCCTGTAGCGCCGGTTGCGAAGCAAGAAGCGGTCGGCGTCTTCACAAATTGCTGGGACCTGCTCCGAATGATAGCTGCATTCACGCTGCAAGTTGTCAAACGGTGCGTCCAAAGGACCGAGGGAACTGAATTTCGGGAACGTCACGCCCGAAATGTCAGAGCAATTTGGCACAGTGGATTTTGCCTGACCATGATCACACTAGGGTTTATGTACCTTGGACATTGACTATCTTGGGACTTGTGGATTTACTGAATGAGGTTTTTGCACTCACACCCGTTGCATCCTGTTGCATCCTGTTGCGTTGCTTGTTCAGTCTTGTTGGCCAAAACATGGGCTCCGACAGCAGTGATACCTGGCGGCTTTCTGAATGAACATGCCGGCGGCTGCTGCTGGCGGGGTTAGGGTTACACCAGCTAAGTAGAATCGTTTCTTTGTCACATCAATTGTTCATTTCCTGTAGAGAAACAAATCAAAATGTCAACAAAACATTGAAGTGTACCACTTGGTACTTTCAGCGCTCGTCGTAAATGTTTGATTCCTAGGGAGAGCGTTCAACAAAGAAAAACTTCATGCAAGGACATCTGAGAAAAAAACAAATCACATGACCGAACATAAAACTGTCAATTGTTCCTACGCACAAAATTTACGGCACGGACTCTTTGGGCCCAAACATGATCCAAAAGGAATGATTAGCTACCCAACATGGTGTCTTTTACATTCTCTTACAATATCTTCAACCTCTACCATGTTCTGGATAGTGTTTTGAGCTACTTTCCTCCTATCACCCCTTGTGGAGTTAGGCAATGAACCAAACAAAGGGGAATACAAAAGCAAAATGACACCACTCACCACATTGTGTCCAACCAACACGACTGCTCCTTGTGTTTCATCCTATTGCCCTTCAACCATTCCAATTTTTTGGAGTCATTTTCTTGACATTTGCTTGGTGGCTGGTTGCTACATCCCCAAGATATTCTACAATCTTGGTATGGTCGAGAAAAACAAAGTGTTGGCAAACCACCAACCACTTTGCTCATTGACGTCTGGAACCGCCAGCTCTGATTTGATCCAAAGCACCCTGCGGATCCGAATTCGATCTGCAGCATTCTGCAGCCCTTGAACAAGACTCACAACTGCAAACCAACAGTTCGTCTGCAATGGTGCACTGATGTTAAATGTCTATAAATGTCTTCTTGATCCTACTCGTGCAGGATGGCGATTAATAATTATGCAATCTGCATGCATACGTACAGAAAAAGAGATGACAAAATGAACAAACCGCCCCATCACCCTCACGCAGCATCAACATGGTTTCAAAACGTAAGTAAGCGTTCACATGCGCCACCCCACCCCATCACCCCCACGTAGCATCAACATGGTTTCAAAACATGAATACGCATACCCATGCACCACCCCACCCCATCACCCCGACGTAGCATCAACAACCCCAAAGGTGACAAGATGTGACAACTGTTTGGCCTCTTGTGGGGAGCGACTCAAAACAGCAGCAAAGGAAAAACATCAGCAGAGAAAAAAACCGGAAGGTAAAAACCAGAGTAAAGACACCAGAGAAAAGACACCAAAGAAAAGACACCAGAGAAAAGACACCAAAGGAAAGACGCCAGAGAAAAAACACCAGAGAAGCAGAAAAAAAGAAGAAAAAAAACACCAACACGGAAAAAAACACCATCATCATCACCTTCAACCATCATCCACACCACTACTTGATCTCAAACAACTCGCTCTTCATAGGGTCGAATCTCATTGAAAACTTCCACCACCGCCTTGCGCAATTACTATTACTATGCTAACGTTTGTTGACTAATGATTAGCAAGTAACTACTGCATCATGATCACATGTCACTTGTGCAATTACTATGCGACTGATGGTTACAAGTACTAATTGCTACTGCGATTATAATTACTAATTGTGTTATTGTTACCATGCTGATGGTTACAATTACTGTGCGCATCTGATGAATTACTTTGCGACTGATGTTATATCTAATGATGGTTCACAAGATGCTTCTCAAAACTTCAGCGGAAGCCTTGTTGGAGCGAAGTCACTTTGATCAAAGGAGCAAACGACCCAAATCCTCTTGGACTATGCTGCTGGAACAGTGGTCATTCCAAGGTCTTCTGTCTTACAACTCCTGGGTACATAGGGATAAACTTCGGATAAACACACATGGTTCTGATTTGACCCCTGGATGCTCTGATACTCGACCTTGAATGGGATGATGTCAATTCTGTACCACATTCCGGGCTTTGTGGAAGCGTGTAGTGCTCACAGGGATGGATGATTTAATTTGCACGACCCAATCACATCAGGAAACATTATTGGCATGTACTGCTCAAACAAAACTACACAGGGGACTTGAACATTTTGGTGCATTTCATCACAAATTTGATTCAGGGGATCAATTATGACGGAAAGTGACCTGAAACAATATTGACGTAGCACCCATGAAAAAGCCCCTGAATGATGACATAAAGATAACAATAGAAACGGTCTTGCGCTTCAGCATGAAGCTTCGCACAATCTCCATCGAGATTCGGGATCGTTTCTACATTTTCCAAGGCGTTGCTCACACCTGTGGTGCTGACCAGGGCTGCTGATCACGGTTACCAAGCATGGTACCCGGGGGTTCTCAAGATAGGCGTTGCTCACGTAAAATGAGCTGGTCGCGAATGGTCTGCACCTGGCTGAAGACGCGTTCAACGGTCGCACGATCCTCCTCGCTATACTGCGAAGCTCGGTGGGTGTAAAGTGCCAGGAGGCTATGCAGCTTCATTTGAGAAAGTGTTCTCAGAAGCTGATGACGAGCCGACGAAGAAACTCCAGGCAGGTGCACTCGTGTGGATGCTTTCGATGCTTCATCTTCTAAGGAGCTCACCAACTCTTGTCCTCCTGGGATGTCCATCTGCGAGAGCTTGGACTTCACGAAGTTTAGGATAAGAGCTGCAGACTCCTGGCTGGAAAGGTTCCGCATGATGTTCCGCTGATGTTTGTCGAGTGTGGCCTCCTTCGTTCCATGATCCTCCCAGGTCAGACTGATAACGCAACGAACGCTGCTTGCGATCCTTCTTTGATGATCAACTATGGAACATTATCAACCAGTACAAACCATCACCTTAACCACTAATGATTGCCCAGCGATCATTTGATTTTCAACCATCATTCAAAAATATTCAAAGCATAACATTAGATGGCAGTGAGTCAAAACCCTGTACCCCTGGCTCCCCTATCATTAACCATTGTTTTCCCTATAGTTTGTTGGTTATAAACCCCCATGAAACCGGTTGGTTAACTGCTTGACCCACAGCCAGGTCAGTAAACGGATGTAGTCACTGTGTGTTTCTTCGCCCACCTCGTGACAGAACTTGCAGTTGGCGCCATCACTGCAGGAGCCTTTCAAGAAGCGAATGCACGGGCGGCAGCATAGCTCCGGATGTCCCACACTGCCAAAGCTCATCTTGGATTCGGAAAGCTCCCCTCCGTTGCCTGAGAGAAAAGGACCAACGAATCAACCTATCAATTCTATCAACAGCTGAGGTTTACAGAGGTCATTATCGATGAACAGTGATCACTATGAGGGATCATGATGGATTGTGGTGTGAACTAACCAACCAACTGTTGTTAGTAGGTGCTAGAGCTGAATAGATGTGAAAGTAGTCTGAAGAGTGGTTCATGACAGTCATTGCAAGGAAGGGACGACAACCAACTTCTGTAACTGGCTCTGGTTAGCATATCCCATTCTTGTTGTGAATATGTTGATTATGTCCTACTATCTTTGTTGGTGACTTAAAGAAAATCAATCAACCAACCAACCAACCAACCTGTGAAATCCTGGTTGGATCCAGGTGTTGGGGTGTCGACTTGTTGAGCACCTTTTGTCTGAGCGCACGTTGCGATGTGCTGTTGGGCACGGCTCAAGGCCTGTGTTGAGCCGAAGGCAATGTTGCCATATGTAATGTACATGTTGGTGTAGAGAACATGTTTGTCCTTTAACACCCCCTCTTGGATGTTGAGGCTTGTTGAAGCTTCAACCTCCACACTGTTTCGACTAACATGTTGGCATTCGATGTTGATCCATTGACATGTTGAAAAGGAACTGTACACATGTTGAAATTCCATCTGTTGCATACCCCAAATGCCAGTTGGGCTTCTTTAAGGTGTTGGCTACCGCACCTGTTGGGGATTTCTAATTAAACACGTTGCCTTCCACTCACGTGTTGAACTTGATCTTGTTGATCTTCATGTTGCCTCAGGAAGTTGGAGGCATTGATGGAGGCAATGTTGGAGCCACTGTTGTTGCTCCCTCTTCTGCTGGCTCGGCATCATCTTCCATTGTTGTGTCTGCGTTGAAACAGTTGTTGCGTTCAGCAACAAATGCTTGCCAGTCTGTGTTGGCGTTGACCCACTCGCAGAGCCTGTTGTTGCCCCTCAAGCGCTCCGATGTCTTGGAGCCGTGGAGCATGATGGTCATGTTGATGGCGTTGTCGGCACGAAGTGTTGGGTGAACCGTCTCCAGCAATTGGAGCACCCTGTTCCCTTCGTTGTTGGGAAGCTTCACTATGTTGGCGGCCCCTGTATAGACAACAGCCTGTTGGAGGCTGTACCACATTGGTGATGTGGCATCTTGGACCTCTGTTGTCCTGATGGCTATGTTGAAGGACCAAACATAGCCCGTTGCCCAACTCAGTCTTGTTGTGACCGCCATGAGGTTGTCCATGCCATCTGTTGCCGAGCGCAGGCGCCATACCTGCATGCTGGCACGTTCATCCGTTGTCAGGCGCAAGTTGCGCCCTGTTGGAACCTGCATCTGGGTGGTGTTGAATCCTCTGTTGAAGTAGTTCACCACCTGTTGGCCCAGCCTGTAGATCTGTTGGGTCCTGTTCACCTCGAAGCTCATCAAGACCCATGTTGTTGGGTCCTGGGTCTCCACATGCATCTCAGTCATGTGGTAGACCAACTGTTGCACTGCCAATGCTGGTGTCTGTCCCAGCAAGGCTTTGTCCCATCTTGGACAGTACATGTTGCCTGGCACTGCTGGCACTTGGTTCATTGTTGGTCCCGTTGTTGGCTTCAAGGACTCGAAGATCTCTGTGGTTGTTGCCAACCACCAGACTTCGATGTTGGTGTTGCGCTTGTTGGCGCTGTAGACCTCGGGGTCGAGCTGCTCGATGCTGGCCACTGCCGAGGGCAAGACCATTGTTGTCTCGAGCCCCATGTCGGCCAAAGACTCCTGTTGCCTCGGTAGGAGTGTTGGTTCTCCTTCCACGGAGATGTTGGGCATGGTTCCCATCGTTGAAGGTGCTGCTGCCATGTTGATCGTGTTGATCACTGGTCTCCTGTTGCCCTTTGTTGCAAAAAAGCTGCGGAGGCGGCTGAATCATGCAAGACATGTCGTGACATGTTGAATTCACTGACCTTCATGTTGGGCATGTTGATCACTGTACTTGTTGACTTCTGTGTTGACTCCTTCAGGGTCAACTTGAAACACTGTTGTTGGATACCGTCCACTTGGTGGAATATATCCAAACGAAAAGATGTTGATTCCAAACCGTTGTAGCTCACCCCAGTGTTGATCACGTTGTTGACCTAGAACAGAATGGTTGTTCGTGTTGACAAACTCCATGTTGAAGTTAACCAACCAAACCGCAAAAAGAGAAAAGTGTGCCATGGCTCAACGCGGTGTGTGTTGTAGTGCACGTGTTGGTGAAACTGTTTCTCTGCTGTTGTTAGAAGGGGGTATGTGAGACCTTGAGTCCCACGTTGTGTAGGTGTCGTTGTAGTGTCTCTGTTGAGACGTACTTGGTGAGTATGTCTGCTGGGTTGTTGTCGGTGTGGATCTTGAGGATCCGAACGATGTCGTATGCGACCAATTGTTGAATGAATAAGTGTTTGATGTCGATGTGCTTTGCTTTCTTTGATGACACGATCCTTGTTGCCATACTCTTCCCTGCTGAAGAGTCTGTGTGGATCTTGATGTTGATCTTCTTGCTGTTGAGCAACTCCAAAAGGAGGTTGCGAGCATGTAGTGCTTCTGTTGCTCCAGTGTTGATTGCGTAGAGTTCTGCTTCTGCACTTGAGAGTGCTATTGTTGCTTGTGTCCTGCTGCCGTAATTGATCACAGTGTCGAAGATTGTTGTGACGAAGCCGGTTGTCGACTTTCTTGTTGTTTGACATCCTGCCCAATCGCTGTCAACATAGACGTTGATGTCTGGTGTTGTTGCTGCTGTTGGTCTGAAGACCTGCTTATAGTGTTTTGTTCCGCTGATGTAGCGGAGGAGGTGTTTGAGCTTTTGTTGGTCTCCCTCTGTTGGTGCCGTGAGGGATCTTGCTAGCTCTTTTGTTGCGTAGCTGATGTCTGGTCTGGTGTATGTCATCCATTGC
>VSDK01020365.1:547402-613685 GCA_009767595.1 Symbiodinium kawagutii
GTTGAGATGAGGATGAATCGAAGGTTGTTGTCCAGTTGGAGCCATCTTTCTGCTTCTTCTTGTGTTGGTGCTGCTCCTTCCAAGTCTTGTCGGGTGAGTGGTTGTTGTGCTGTTGCTGCTCGTTCAAGGATCCTGTTGTAGAATGGATCTTGAACTCCCATGTATGCTGTGAATTTGTATTGCCATTCTTCAAAGTTGCTGTAGCTTCCATCATATGTTGGTGGTCGAAGTTTGAGTCGGTGTGTTGCGGCCAGTTGACCTATGTTGTCCAGGTCATCTGCTTCTGCCATTGTTGCTGGTGCTTGTTGCAGTAGGTAGTTGTTAATCCTGTTGCTGCAGGATCTGTTGTAGGGTGACCGGAGTCAGAGCCTGTTGCCGGTAGAATGCTGTTGTTGTTGCGCAGTGGTGTTCAGTTGTTGGAGATGCCCTGTTGGCAGTGCTCCGCTACCATGTGAAATCCTGGTTGGATCCAGGTGTTGGGGTGTCGACTTGTTGAGCACCTTTTGTCTGAGCGCACGTTGCGATGTGCTGTTGGGCACGGCTCAAGGCCTGTGTTGAGCCGAAGGCAATGTTGCCATATGTAATGTACATGTTGGTGTAGAGAACATGTTTGTCCTTTGACACAACCAACCAACCAACCAACCAACCAACCAACCAACCAACCAACCAACTAAGCAGTTGCTAAAAGTGGTAAAATACTGATGGACAATGGTCATTCAAAAGGATCGTCACCAACAGTAAGCAACTGCTTGGGCTTGGGGTGGATCCCGAGTTTTGGCCTACCAAGAATCAGCAGGCAGTCACCTAAGGTCTACCCACATCAAGCAGTTGCTAAAGCTAAAATCACACAATTCAACAATTCAATTCTTCTAGATCTAACCAGGTGGGCTTCCCAACTTACCCAACTAGGAGGCATCCCACATCCCAGAATCAAACTGGTCGACCAACAAAGATGATGGACAAATTGCAATGTGACAACAAGTTTTGTAGACTGCGGCACACAAGATACACTGGCGCTATTCTAGCTATACGGCGGTGGGGTCCAAACCTTGCACCGTTGTTCCCAGAAATGACCATTCACAGCTGTCGAGCGGTTGGAATGTTCACCGAGCTTTTCGGATGCGTGAGCTCTACTTGTGCACGACACAAGTTTGCATTACTGACGCCGCGACCACTATCTAACCATTATTTAACAACTGATGAACCGTCATTGCGCATTCATGAGAAACTAAACCACGATGATGAATAACTCATTAAGCATCAATTGGCAATCATTTCACCATCAATGGACCAACAACATCTAACAAACCACATGTTTTGCGTGACAGCGCTACCCAGCTTGCTTCGGCAAGAAGCTTTGAATCAAATGGCTGTGGGTCAAAACCCGGTACCCCTGGTTCCCCTACCATTAACCATTGTTTTCCCTATAGTTTGTTGGTCATTATCCCCTATGAAATTGGTTGGTGAACTGCTTGACCCAGCTCGCCAAATCAACAAACCAGCTAGCTCAGCAGCCTCACCAGCTTATTAACCAGCAGCCAGCTTGTGACCCACACCGTGCAGGCGCCGGCCTGGCACGTTGCCATTGGATCCATCACCGTGGCCATGTTCGAAGACCTCTGCCTGACCTGGCGGCTCTGAGTCCATGATGTGGCGAGAACTCTGGGGTTTTGGGATGCTGTTGTTACGTGGCGAGCTGGGTCAAGCAGTTAACCAACCAATTTCATAGGGGATAATGACCAACAAACTGTAGGGAAAACAATGGTTAATGATAGGGAAATCAGGGGTGCGGGGTTTTGACCCACAGACATATGGTTTTTATGAGGTTTTATAAAGGGTTGAGAGGGATTATGACGACATCAATGATGGTTTATGATAGGGGATAATGATCAACAATAATGCTTAATGGTATGGTGGTTTGTCAAATTAGGGGTCCCCAAAATGGTTGGTTTATGACTTCAGACTATAGATGACTAATAACTAGATGATTTGGGGGTACATTGGAAAAATCGCCATATGGTTCTTATGCAGTTTTACTATGGTATGACTATGGTTTCAAGATCGTATCTAATATCGTTTGATGTGCCCATGACGGGGCTTTAACCTGGTCTTTGATATGATATGTTTTGATATGCTTTTGACATGGTTATCCTATGGTTTTCATACGTTTTAGTGGTTTGTGCATGGTTTGAATGCTATCATGACATGGTTTCCCAATGGTTGGGATGATTGGCAGTGGTTGATATAGGTGTCATGGCTCAGCTCGAGTGACGAAACAAGAACGATACATGGCTCTGGATCAAAACCCTGTACCCCTGGTTCCCCATCCTTAACCATTGTTTTCCCTTTGATTTGGTTGGTCATTACAAGCCATTATTGATGGTTAATATTGACCCATAGCCACATAATGGCCAATAAGCTTTGGTGGTTACTGCGGTTGTAATCTGGTCATGATGGTGAAATTGGTTGTTGTAGTGGCACAATCAACAATGACAACAAAAGGTTCAAAAATATCGTCAATCATTAAAATATTATCGATAACATTCGATTGTGGCAGCAGCAGCAGCAGTAGCAGCAGTAGCAGCAGCAGTAGCAAAAGAAAAACACACAAACAACGCAAACAACTCAAACAACACAATCAACAACAACATCACCGCCACCACCACCACCACCAACAACAACAAGAAGAAGAAGAAGAAGAACAACAACAACAACAACAACAAGAACAAGAACAACAACAAGAAGAACAAGAACAACAAGAAGAACAAGAACAAGAAGAAGAAGAAGAAGAAGAGGAAGAAGAAGAAGAACAACAACAACAACAACAACAACAACAACAACAACAACACCGGCAGCAGCAGCAGAAGCGGCAGGCGGGGAAACAACAACAAGAACAACAGGAACAACAGGAAGGTAGGACAAACAGCAAGAACAGCAACTGCGCCACCACAACCACCACCACCACCACCACCACCACCACCACCACCACCACCACCAAAGGCAACAACAACGAGAATGACAACCCCAGCAACAACAACACCAGCAACAGCCAGAGTTCCTCACATCCTCGCCTGAAACATCTACTGTTCCGGGTTCTGCCATCGCGACGGTTTGTGTTCTTAAAGGCATCGGTACGGCCGCCTGGGGACATCACGTCCAAGGACGAACCATGGTGGAAAGCCGTGCTCACCACTTGTAACCATAGATACCCACTGGATATTCATGATATCATCACTGGTTATGTGACTGTAAAATCTTAAACTATAGCCATTCAAAACATTGATTAATCAACAATAACTTACAACCAGACAACATTGGATCTGTAGCAAAAACCAAGATGCAGTTCGGGATTAAAGCCTACCGGGCAACGTTTCGGGACTGTCATCATGTGCGAATTCAGATTCGCCCAAGTGCTGCTAGCCATTTTACACGAGCACAAGTGACAAATCACAAATGAGCGATTTTGGGGGATAATGAGTATTTTACAATCTAAGTGGTGACTCTGACCGGACGAATGAATGAACTACAAAAAATCAAGCAACCAGGACAAGCCATACGCAGAAATTTTCAATCCAAGCCGTCTGGTTTCCACCAAAGGCGGGTTTCGACGCCAAATGTTGCAGGTGTTTGGCAAAGGTGGGTGCGTGAAAACTGCTATAGTCAGGGGAGTCACCTTCAAGTCTAACACGGGGATGGAGCAGGCCAGCGGAGTTCTATCTAACAAAACTCCTCACTATGTCCTGAGCATCAGAAACGTCCGACGACCTAGGTGCTTGGTAATGAATAATCACCGCTGCTTTCGCCTCTGGTTGATGATAGTTGTTGTCCGTTGAGCAAGTGCCCTTTGAGGGATTCAAGTGACTTCAGCTTGTCTGCCATGAATACATATTGTATGTATGGATGTATCACCACGCACGGCTGCCTCAATCTGTCACGCCCCGATCCAGGGTACTAAGGAAACCTTACCCGTGTACTATTCCAACGTTGACTCTGCAGTTCCTCAACATGCTGCAAGTGTGTCCTGGTGGCAGCAAATTGGCTGTGGGTCAAAACCATTAACCATTGTTTTCCCTATTATTGTTGGTTATCATCCACCATTATTGGTTGGTGAATATTGACCCATAGCCAATTCGATTCTGGAAGGGGGCTGTCCAGAAATGCGGTACCCTCCAGTCATTCCTGGTTCGACCCGGAGATGCATCTCTCAATCAACCGTGAAAAGTGCGCTGGACTTAACCCTATAGATGAGTGGATTATGAACCCCTGATTGTTCATAATTCCTGGGAGCCTGTATAAACAACAATTGCGAGAAAAATATGAATCATTACTGAAATTACAAACCATTCTCGCTGAGCCATCGGGAGATTCGTCTTTCTTGCGCTGATAGCTGTGCCCGAGAGCTGGTGCCTTCAGGTTTTGCGCTGTCAAAGTCTGCAACTTCAAAGACAGGTCACGCACATAATGCTGGTCCTGCTGCTGATGGCGCACCATGAGAAGCAGCGAGAAACAGCAAGGATCAACAACAGAAATCCTGATTCTTTGGGTTTTTTTGTCTGTTGCTTTAGAGGGGGTTTAATCCAGTGATCGACTGCTTTAGTGATTCCCCAACAAAAACCAACTAGAGCTTTAGTGTTTTTGTGCCAAAGCAGCCCTCTCAGACTTCAACCCTCGGGGGTTTAATCTAGTGATCAACCGCTAAGCAGACTCTTGGTGGAATCCCAGGATAGAACAGTCGCGCGTTGGTTCGTGGAGAGTTGTTCCCAAAAACATGCGACTGTCGGAAGCCATCATCCCCAGTATGAAAACAAAAGAGTGGTTGAGACCAGCAACAGCTATTGCTTCACAACCCAAATTGTTTCGATCGCTCCTGCTGCTGTTCATTGCCTCCCTCAAGGCCACCAGTTTCTGTTGTAGGCGGTGGAGGTAGGCTTCTTGCACGGACATGGATCACCTCGTTATCAACGGGCTCCTCCACATCAATGAAAGTGTTCACATACTTCAGCTTAAGCTCATCAGACATGTCTCTGGTCAAAGAGAAATGTCACACCGCGATTCGAGCAAAAGCTGCTGCAAATCGAATCGATCACAACATCGCTCAGCAGCGTGGAGTCAACATCACAAGACCCCAAGTTAGTCCGAAGTCAAGAAAGAAATCAAGGCCACGACTTGTTGGACCCTTCAGTTTTCTGAATGCCATAGTTTTCATCCTTTGCACTGTAGCAAACCAGAAATGATTCCCCCCACAGTTCAATCCAAGTCGTCACCTCTTCGAGTTCGTGGATGACGAGCAGTTGATAACCAGCAGCACATGACGCATCGTACCACCCTCGTCCCATCCCTTGAGCGCGGGTCCATCTCAGCTTGAAGCTCAAATCCCAGGTATGTCGCGTCTGCCCACGAACCTCGACACAGGGTGCGGCCCCTCGCCAGCTTGGATACCATCTTCGAAGCGATTCACCCGTCGAACCAGCGCGTTAAGCCCTGCGCGATTAGTTACCTGAAACCAGGCAGAATCAACTAGTTACATTTAGTGTCATTTAGTTACCTGTTTCTCACCAGGGTTCGTATCCTTTGTACTGATGTAATGATTGAGTCACTGGCAACAAGCAGCCCCTACAGCACGCAGTTCTGTGATTCAGGAAAAGAGATCATGAGCTGAACATCTCCATGTCGCTGCCTGTACCAGCTGTCTATTGCTACTTAACCTCCGTTCTCCAGCGAATCGCATCTGCTGCATATCTCTCCTTAACCTCCAACCTCCATCTAGCGTAATCTAGCCTCATCTAGCACCATCTAACGACACGGGGGCTTCTCAAAATAGGGGACCCCCAAAAAATGGCTGATTTATTACTATGGATAATGAATATTTAGGGGAACCCCCCCATGTTAAGCCATCACAGGGAGATTTGGACCATCTAGCTAGACAAAAATCATCACTTGCCAACTTTTCATCAACTCCCTCAGCTCATCCGTCAGCAGCCTGGAACATCGAAGCTTCTCCCTCCACTTTCTCCACCAACGCCACTGACAGGACGCCATTGGACACCTGACACGACTGGACGAAGGGGAGCACGTCTGGCACCTGAGTTTCGCTGGTTCCCAGGATTTCTTCCACTCGAGTGCATGGATCAATAGCAACCAGGAAAAATCTAGGAGCGACATCAGCAGGATCCATCTTCACCATGTGATATTCATGGCTTCAAACCATCCATGTCAGATGAAATGACCAGATCGAATCTGCCAACAGACAAATGGGTGTTTCTCAAAATAGGGGTACCCCTAAATCATCCATGTATAGTCATTTATAGTAATAAACCAGCCATTTTTGGGGTACCCTATGGCTTGAGAAACCACCAAATCGAGAATTGCCCGCACTGGTGGCACCAGATCCAGGCCAGGTCCCAGCAGCCCTCACTGGGGACGTCAACCCCACCAGGTCCAGGTGCGGCATCCAGGCCCTGACCTTGACGCTGGGAGCTTTGGACACACAGAGCTTGAGCAGCTCCTGTGCCACCTCGTTGAAGTCACCCTGGCCGTCGGGAGCCATTCATCGGTGGTTCAGCCATCAAAGCTCCCAGCTGGGGGGATGAATCCAAACCTTCACCAGCTTTCCCATGTGGGGGAAGCAAGGATCAACCAGAGGGATGGCTTGAATTCAGATCTAATATGATTAAACCCATTTGTGATCTGAAATCCAGCTGGTCTTGTCAGCCATAATTTAGGGAATACAACGATTCATGATGACACACCAGAACCGCTGCATAGAACTTGGCTGCAAGTTTCATACCTTGACACGACCCAACCCTGACTTGGGGCGTGAAAAGGTTGAGATCGCTCTCGCAGTTTTGCAAGTTGGCAAGGATTCCAGTGCATTCAATCGTTCCACTTGATTTAGCACGTGTTGTTTTAGCCGTGGGCTTGTTAGCAAAAAGAAGATCGTCTAAAAGTTACCCCCCCCCACATGTTCGCACAAACTAATCGCAGATCCATTACCACCAAATTGCCAACATTGGTTGCTTCATGGTCGATTGTGAACTATGGTTGATGGTTGGTCAATTTTTTCCACCACTAATCAACCGTTAATCAACCACTATGGTTGATGGTTGAAGGTTGGTCAACAATTAGCCATCGACCATCAACCAGCTTGTTCAACAATTGACAGGTTCATGATGGTAACTGATCATCCACTGTGGTTCCACCATGGTTGCCATGGTTAGCCATGGTTAGCCATGGAATACCCACAGGATGAACCGCTACCATGGCAGCCTCTGCGTAGGAAAAGCGATCGGCCGGCGCTGCAGCAGGTGGCTCAGGGTCCTGTGCCGTGGGTGGGGACTGCGACGTGGGGAAGCCGTGGGGAACCCGGGGAAGCCATGGGAGCGACGGGCACCTTAGGTGGTTTCGACCGATCGCCACTGGGAAGACCCGGTTGCTGAAAGTATTATGGCGAGCTGGGTCAACATTAATCTACCAATTTCATGGGGCATAATGACCAACAATAATAAGGGAGACAGCCTGGTTAATCATAGGGGAACCAGGGGGACTAGGGGTGAACATGGGTGAACTGACCCACAGCCCTATGACTAATGATCTGGGATGAGAACTGGGGTTACCCCCCTTGCAAGAAACCACCACAAGGAGATTCGGATGGTCATTATCCCCCATTATAAACCACTATAATCCCTCATTAAACCATATTAAACCAAATAAAAACCTCAAAATACCTCCATCAACCATGTTCTTTTAGTACTAAACCATCCATTTTTGGGGGTTCCCAATTCAATCAAACTGCCACTTTAGAGATGGCTGTGGGTCAAAACCCTGTACCCCTGGTTCCCCATCATTCACCACTGTTTTCCCTATAAAATGGTTGGTTTTCATCAACAATTATTGTTGGTTAATATTGACCCCTAGCCAACTGCCACTTTAGAGATCATGAAAGAATCCATCAGCCAAGATGCAGCCCCTGCGCCTGCACTTTCTTCTGCATCTCCTGCAGCATTTTCCGCCGCGCTTCAGCGGCAGCTGCCTGGTGAAAGTTGGAAAGGGCGCCATGTGGGGGTTCTCAAGTCATAGGGGGGCCCTGAATCATTTTATAGTAATTTATAGTGATTTAAGTAAGATTAGCCATTTCATATCAAACCATTTCTAGTAATAAACCAAAAATTTTTGGAATAAATCTAACAAAAAGAAACCAACCATTTTTTGATTACCCCTATTTAAAAGAACCACCCATGTCACCTTTGGGTCTTCGCAAAGTTCGGCCATGTTGGATAGCTGGGGAACGCGCAATGCATCATATTTCATCTGTGTTTGCCTACGGCAAAGCAAAGCAAACCCATGCACAAAACTGCCGCGACTGGCAAGCAAGCTTGACAGGCAACATCAGTCACGGAAACAACGGTTTGATTTGATTGTGTATTGATCCCAAGCTCCTATAAGATGTTAATACAATACAATTTTGAAGATCATGTTTCCGGTCACGAACATCGTAAACATCGTGGATAATTAATCATGATTATGGTGATTACCACGCAAGCAGACACAAGCAGCCCAAGGGTTGGAGGATAACAGGAGTCTGCCACATCTGAATTTGTTCATGGATCTTCGGCTTCTCTCCCACGCTTACTGTTCCTTGGCATGATATGAGACATAGACAGGTGACTGGTTGTTGATTCTTGGAAGAAGTTGTGAAGGGCCGGAGCATGCGAGACAAATTTCAATGGAGTATCATGAGTGCCGGCCAGGACAGTTACTATCAAGTGGCAAAACTGTTTCTAATAGAGTGCCTCAAGGACAAGACGACAGAGAGAGGGAGCGAGAGATACACCAAGAAAACATCAACCATCAAGTCATTCAACTTCTCCACACCCTTCCGCCACTCAAGTTGCCTTTGGATCAAGTTTCTCATCATCGGAATCCACGAGGTGGTCGAACCTTGCTGGTCACAGACCCCAAACGTACCGAACATAAGTCATGTTTGTCTTCGGGAGCAGTGGGAGCTGCCAAACATGGTCGGCAGCCTCAACTTTATTCCTGTCAATGAATGAGTTGAATGTATGAAGGGTAAAATCAAACTGTGAAGCTCTTGGAAACTATTTCTAATGACTCTGATTGTTTCTAGACGATGTGTAATTCAAAAGATTGTGCAAATGACTATGATTCATGCCTGCTTAGACCGTTTATAGACGGTCTCCAAACATTGGGTTTCATGCCGCGGGATAAATCGCTGGCAGCATTGGTCTCTCAAAGCCCAGTCCCGGGGCGTTCACGAACAAACCAGGAAATTCTGGTTCCTTATATTCATGATGCAACTTTTGCAGGTATCTATGTCACGTTTAAAGGGGTAGAATCCATGCCTATGCGTATAACTATATACGTATGAGATGCATTGGTTTTTACCAACTGAGCAAATATGAGCATGTTCAAAATGGTGGTTTCTCAAAATAGAGGTACCCCCTAATCATCCAACAGTAATCATTTCTAGCAAATAACTATGCATTTTTTGGGTCCCCTATTCTGAGAAACCACCAAATCATTTCCAGGAAAAATTGTTGGTACACGTCGTAACACCCCACATGTACGGGGCTGGATTTTGCCGGATCCCGCGTCAACCAATTAAGTCCCCAGCTTGGAGTAGTTCAGCGGCATCCCGCACCTGGTGACATGGACGACTAATGTTCCCAAGACATGGTGAAGCATCTTGCTTAGTTGGATTGAGTGTCAACCAGATCTAAGTAGATGGAAGTGAACGGTCATGGAGCAACCAAACCAGATCGAAGTAGATGGAAGTGAATGGTCATGAACATAATCTAGTAAAATTAGGTACTGCAGAAAAACTAGTGATCTTCCTCTACAAATGATGATCTGTGCGAGTTGCGAGCCCCCCCTGTAGCTGAGGACAGCCTCAATTAGACTCAGTCGCTAGTGGTTGTTGGCTCCACTGTCTGCAACCCACTACTGCAGACCCGACGGTGGTACCCTGAGTTGCTGCAATTCGATATGTGATGTGGGAAAAGAACAAGCAGATCGACCACCACAACCATGGGGCTGACAAGAGTAACGTCGTTCGAGAAAAAGCAAATGATACATTCTTCATACGGTTTCCAAAATGATTTTTGAATGCTCGATAGTTATATTCTTCATTCAGTTTCCAAATTTTCTTTTCTATCTTTGAATGGTCCAAATCCATATTGATCATTGGTACATAAACCATAAATCCATTCTTTCTCCCATGGCTGTGGGTCAGTTCACCCTTAGTCCCCCTGGTTCCCCATCATCGACCATTGTTTCCCCTATGCATTTGCTGGTTATTATGCCCCATGAAATTGGTAGATTAATATTGACCCATAGCCATGTATAGCTGGTATATCCCCTACTATTGTTACTCATTATCCCCTATTATTAACCATTAACCAGCTAGGCTTCACCATTGTTATTGGTTGGTTAACTGCTTGACCCATAGCTCCATGAATCCAAGTCCCCACATCCCACATCCCCAACGTCAACGGCCGCAAACTGGACCTCGCCCCGAAACCAGCGAAGCACTTCACAGCGAAGCACGGGCCGTGCTGCTGTGCTGTCTCAACAGAAACGGTGGGGATTCCCCTGGTATATTTCAATCCTTTGTTGTGACTCAATGCTGCCTGTCATACCTCTTTGGCTGCTTCTTCAGTGTCTGCATTGGTCGCTTTGCTGCAAACTTTAGGCTACTGTGTGTGTGTGTGCGTGTGTGTGTGTGTGTGTGTCAGGATGCTTGCTGCTACCCTCAAAGAGGTGTCTCCCCAAATTTCAAAACCTCGACTTTCAAAACCACGGAAGATAGTTTCACTTTCCTGGTTTCCTGGTGCATCTCACTTTGGTTGAGGGTCAAACCAGTCAAGTCCTCAAAATCAACTTGACTTAAACGATCAAGTCAAAGATTTGATTGGGATGTGCTAGAATAGTGCTGATTCCACCATGGTCATTTCATGATTCTGTGAAAACAAGACCTCACAGTGAGAATCTCGGCACTGAGCATCAGAAGCTGCGCGGTTGCTCTGCTCCAAGAGCAAGCATTTGCCCCCCCCAAAGCATGTTTCATCCTGTTTCTCTAGCTGCACTAGCACCACCAGCACTGCCACCACCACCAGCACCAGCACCAGCATCATCATCATCATCATCATCATCATCATCATCATCATCATCATCATCATCATCATCCTCATCCTCATCATCATCATCATCATCATAATCCTGGAATCATCCTCCTCATCATCATCCTTCTCCTCATGTTCATCATCATCCTCCTCATCACCATCCTTCTCCTCATGTTCATCATCATCCTCCTCATCACCATCCTTCTCCTCATGTTCATCATCATCCTCCTCATCACCATCCTTCTCCTCATGTTCATCATCATCCTCATCAGAAGCTGCGCGGTTGCTCTGCTCCAAGAGCAAGCATTTGCCCCCCCCAAAGCATGTTTCATCCTGTTTCTCTAGCTGCACTAGCACCACCAGCACTGCCACCACCACCAGCACCAGCACCAGCATCATCATCATCATCATCATCATCATCATCATCATCATCATCATCATCATCATCATCCTCATCCTCATCATCATCATCATCATCATAATCCTGGAATCATCCTCCTCATCATCATCCTTCTCCTCATGTTCATCATCATCCTCCTCATCACCATCCTTCTCCTCATGTTCATCATCATCCTCCTCATCACCATCCTTAGCTTTCCGGGCGCCAGGCCGACAGATCGCCCGTAGAGTCCACCCGCACGGCCGAAGCGGCACGGCGATCCGCAAAGGACATGGGATGCGCCTAGGCGGAGCTGCACCAGTCCTGGTTGAAGCGCCCTGGTCAACAGAACTAGGCTACCAGTTTAGCTGGTTAAGAACTAACCTATAGTTATAACCAGTTATGACCAACTAAACTATAGTTATGTCTACCATTTAAGAACTAAGCTATAGTTCTCTTACATGCTGTAACCAACCTATAGTAGATTATAGTGAAATACTAAGGAACCTAGAGTTATAAGCATTTAACAACTAGGGCAACTACTACAAGGGTAACTACTACTAGGGTAACTAACCTATAGTTATAACCAGTTATACGTAACCAACCTATAGTCACAAGGTGGCTATAAGGATTACTATCAGTGACTTAAGGAGTTAACTAGGTGACTACCAGTTATTAGGGTAACTACCAATTATAGCTGGTCAATAAGGTGGTTATAAGGAACAATCATGAACTAAGTAAACTATAAGTTGGTGAAAATTGCTACGGTAACTACCAGCCAAATGGTACAACCATCTACCAACCTATAGTTAATCATTAGCCAACCTAGAGTTATAGCTCTTTAACAACTAGGGTAACTACTAGTTCTGGTAGATATAAACTATATGGTGGTTTCTTAAAATAGGGGTAACCCTAAATCATCCAAAAGTAGTCACTGTTTGTACTAAACCAACCATAACTTTGGGGGCCCTCCATTTTGAGAAGAAGTCCAATATAGTTAAAGCCAGGCATATAAACAAAGGTACAACCTTTGGGGCCCCACCTTGCGCTCCTCTCAATCAGTTACCTTTAATCACCCTTCTTTCCTTCAAGAGTTGATGAATCGTTGTGGGCTTTGAATGACATGCTATACTGGTTAATGTGGGGAATAATCACCGACCAATGGATAGTAATAAGGGACAATGTTGCAAATTATAGTTTAGACTCTTGCAATGTGTTTTTCCCCATGGGAGTTTACAAGCTTGCAAATATCTGGTTGATAGTTATGACCTGTCTTAAAATTCATTGTGCCAAATAATCATCCCCAGCTATGGTTGGACATTAAAACACAGGTGAAACCAACAATGAATCTATGCATGGTGCTATATGGTGATCATGAGTCTCCCCGAAACACAGTTAGAAGATCTATTCATCTGGGGTCCCCGATTCGCTTTCGCTGCTTACGCATGTGAAGTTGTACCCTGTGGTAAACTAACCTGCCAATGGAAAATCCACCATTTCTGGCTGATTTCCTGCGGTTACTCTGAAGAATCGTGGATTTTTTATTGCCGTGTTAGCTAGTTTGCCAGAAGGTAAACCTGTCAATACCCCTATTCTCATGGACCAACCTTCTCATTCTCCTGGAAAAACTTAGTGAACCTCAGAAGCCCTCCAGGTTTTCAGCCATTTCGGTGGGTCAACGTGCTTCAACTCTGCTTGTCGGCTGTGGGTCAGTCCACCCTTAGTCCCCCTGGCTTACCATCATTAGCCATTATATTCCCAATAAAATGGTTGGCTGCTATCCCCTATTATTAATGGTAAATATTGACCCATAGCCAAATGATCAGCTCGTGAACTCGAATATGAACTCGCTCCAGTCAGCTGAGCCAATCATAGGGATTGGATTGAAATTGGCTGTCAGGACCAGCAACGTCACCACCCAAGGGCGTACAAAAGCTGATGGCAGCTTGGCCAATTGTCATCCACGGAAACATGTCGCTGATAATAGTACAGGTCGTGAAAGAGGCTGCTAACTACCATCAGAAAGGCTGGAGTCACCCTTCATGATGGTTCATCTGTTCGATCGATGACTTCTGAATGATCTACATATGATCCATCAATGATAACTTGATCATATATAGATGGATCATATATAGATCCATCAAATTATCATCCATGGATCTATGTATGATCCATCATGTTTGAGAACTCAAGCTGATCCACACCCTTGTTGATGCTCGCTCGTTGAGGTTGAACCCACCTTGATGGTTGACTTGGCAAATGCCCCAGCGGTGAGAAGTGATACGATGCCCGTGGAAAAAGACCATGTGACTCGGCAAGGTCCCAGCATTGGGCGCCGAATGATATCATGGAACATCATGGCATCTCAAATTGTACAAACTGGCAATAACTAAATAGTTGTATATCTATCTCAAATTGTACCATTGGCATCATTGAATCTATCACTACAATTCAAATGGTTGGTCCATAGCTCCATAGCTTCCTTATTCTCAGTGATTCTGGGGAGCCCCCGGTCAAAAGGATATGAAAATCATATGACACATCACATCTACCATTCGGTCAGGACCCTCCTGGCAGCTCCTGGCCTCGGCCCCCCTTCAAACGGCACCGGGATACCCCGGCTACGCCGGCGGCCTGGCTCCCTTTAAACCACCAGCTATGTTTTGCCTCCCAAATCCTGGGGCTCGCCGACTGAATGAGCATCAAAGCGTTGCGACATGTACAGCTCAGGTCCCACCTGTCGCAGGTTGGCTGCGTGGAGAGACACCAGTCACGACTCAGGTGACGCGCAGGCGCTTGTGTGTATGTATTTGTATGTCTGCATGTATGTATCTTTGTATCTGTCTATTGTTTGGAAATGTCGTTGGTATATTTACATTTTTATATGTGATTCTAGATTTCATTCAAAAATTCAATAGGAGTATGTATTCATATGTATTACTGATATCCAACATGTCTTAACATGATGCACACTGAGCAAAAGAGCTGACAAACTTCTCGTGACTCGTCCACAACTCCGTTCCGCCTTGCGCGAAGGATTGGCAAAAACTCCTTCCACAAATCCTGCAGGGCTGCAAGTCATTTGCTGTCACACGTCTAGCGTCAAGAAACCCAGCGGTTGCTAAAAAGGATAAGCTTCCAAAGCAAAGCTCATGAACGCGAAGGACCATTAACTGCCATCACCATCAACTAGACTAACCCATCATTAACCACCACGAATCACCCAAAATCTCCATGAACCACCACCATTTCACCTACTAAATCCAACCAACAAAGCTGCAAATTCAGGTCGCGCATGGGCCCTGCCGAGTCCCAGGCCCATGGTCAGAGGTGACCCCGTGTCGTAGAACTGCCGCTGACGCCTGGGTGATCGATGAAACGACCCCAGGGATCACCACGGTGGTGGGTGGATGGTCCAGTCAGTGGTGGGTTGAATTGGTTGAATGGTCAAGGTGATGATGATGAATGGTTAAGCTACTGATGATCATATTGAAAATGATGATTATATTGGATTATTGACGGAAGAAAATAGAGTTAATGATGAGTGTTTTAATGGTTGACTTAATGATGAGGACTCGAATGGTTGGGTTGATGATGATTATATATCAACTGAAACAATGGAGTTTATGATGACGACTGGTAGATTTTTTGATGGTTATCCAGTGATGATCATGGTGAGTCATGGTGTTTTTGGTAGTTGGGTCAATGGGAGTTAACGTTGATTCATGGTGAACCTTCAAGCTCGTGGTTCAGTTGATCATGGCGACGAACAATGGCAACGAGTACCCAAAATGGATCATGGTGGATTGCCTGGTTGCCAGTTGTTGGAAGTCCCATGAACCGGCAATAGCATCCATGGACGATTGCCATCGCGGAATTCTCAAGAATCGGAACGCAATCTGAAACAAGCCTGATAGCACTGAAATGCAATCTGGTTTTGAATTGTAACTTCCAACAACAACAACAACAACAACAACAACAACAACAACAACAACAACAACAACCGCCAATAGTTACTTTGCTACTAAGTACCAGTACCAACACTTATTATCATCTACTACTACTACTACTACTACTACTACTACTACTACTACTACTACTACGACCACCACCACCACCACCACCATTGCCACCAACACCACTACTAGCACCATGGATCCACAAGCGATTGGTTCAGCTCCCAGCGGATCATGCCGAACGGGACGACCGGTCTCGGGGTTCACCTGCAGCGGATCAGAGCTGGTGCGTCACCACGACTTTCTTCATGCTGTGATGGTGGAAGTTAAGGTTGGGGTAGGTTGGGGTAGTTTGGGGTAGGTAGGTTGGAAGTTCAGCTTGGTAGGTTGGTGCCACCTGGTAGGAAGTTAAGGTACGTTGGGGTAGGTTGGTAGATTGACAGGATCATGACCAGGATGGGTGGGTTTACAGGATCATAACCAGCATGTTTTGTGATGATCCCACCAAAGATTAAGGTCGCCGAGTAGATTCATACAGTAGTTTCTCAAGTCATTGGGGTACCCCTAAAACAATGATCCAGCTCATTAATCGCTATTAGATGCTGTTAGTAATTAACCAACCATGTTTAGGGGGTCCCTATGACTCAAGAACCCTCCATAAATCTTCATTTGATCATTTGATCCCAGGTTGTAGTGCTCAGGTGCTGCAGGCTGGGATGGGCACATGCTGACCCCGCTACGCCTTGGGGTTTCAAGGGATGTGTTGGCACGTATGCCGGCATTGCATGTAACCTGGTGCCAGCTGTGCACTCAAGCTTTCCCTGCCCTGCAAACCAGGACATGGGTTGGGTTGGGGAGTGGCACGACTTTGGGATCTCTTCAGCCACTCAAATTCATATGTGCGCCTGGTCTGTGCGAAACGCATCGGATAAATTTCACAAGACCAATCTGTAGGAAAAACTAGATACCTACGGACACATTGTGTATACCTGCTGGCAAATGTGCATCTGCTTGTATGACATGTGTATACTTAGCGAATCTGTTGTGTGGACACAAACATATAAAACACACAGACATCAGTACATGTATCATAGGATATATGGTGGTTTCTCAAAATAGGGAACCCCTAAAAATGGTTGATTTTTTACTACAAATAACTAATATTGGATGATTTGGGGGGCCCCCCTATTTTGAGAAACCACCATATGTTACACACTTCATTTCGTGGGTCAAATTTTCTCTCGCCGTTGAAGGAACCTAGCTGGAAGGGAAGCAAAGCTCTGGAAAGGAAACATTGTTGAAGTCTGTGCTGGTGTGAAACATGAAGGAAGCATGGCTATGGGTCAATATTAACCAACCAATAATGGGGGTTAATACCCAACAAAATATAGGGAAAACAATGGTAATGATGGGGAACCAGGGGTGCAGGGTTTTGACCCACAGCCGCATGGCTGCAGTTGTCAAAAAAGGTGTAAGATGCTGGAAAAGGTGCTGCGAACACACTTCCTGCGGTCACTCCTTCAGGAGAATCGAGACTACCAATGGTGTTTGATTTGCCTACATCAATGGTGTATCATTCTTCCGTCAATCATCTTTACAGACAGATCAGAATGTTATTGTGTGGTTTACCGAGCAGGATACACAAGAGCGACCTACTCGAAGAACATAGCCATAGTCAAAAAAGGGCAATCAGGCTCGAAATGGGATGATCAAAACCCAAGCTGGGGAAGACGAAACAAGGGTCTGCGGAATGTGTAGAAAACTTGCAGGCAAGGCTGCAGAAAAACGTGCGCACGTTCACTGTGTCAGAGTGGCTTTGTTCCTGACATGTCCTAGCTTATCCTGGTCATGTTAACCCCGGATCCAGCTAGGTTCCATAGGTTTGTTAATTCGGGTGGGGATAGCATTTTAATGGCTAACCAGTTGGCTGTGGGTCAAAACCCTGTACCCCTGGTTCCCCCATCATTAGCCATTGTTTTCCCTATGATTTGGTTGCTTATTATAAGCCATTATTGATGGAAAATATTGACCCATAGCCATATATAGCTGGTATATCCCTTCTATTGTTAGTTATCATCCCCTATCATTAATCAGTAACCAGCTAGTTAACCATTGTTATTGGTTGGTTAACTGCTTGACCTATAGCCATATATAGCTGGCATACCCCTGGTTCCCCCATCATCAACCATTGTTTCCCCTATAAATTTGTTGGTTATTCTTGGTGGCTTATAGATCCCTTGCTAAAAATATATTTTCAGTGGTTGTGTGGTAAATCAATCATATCCCAAAAACACTAAAAACCTAAGTTAGTGGATATAAGCCATCCAGTTATTTGATGGTTAGTATTGACCCATAGCCAGTTGGCAAACCCCCCTATGACTCAACCAGGGGTGGCTCGCGGCCCATCCGGACTTGGCACTACCAACTTCTGCGTCACCTCCCAGCTCTGGGAATCCGTACCGGGATAGGCCATTCTGCACGCCACGACGCGGAAACGGCACCGGGTCCCAGCGGTTTCCCAATGATGAACCCATGCCCCAAAGAAGGTATGTTGCGATTTTTGGTTATATGATGCTATATATAATCAAGCTGTATATGGTGGTTTCTTAGAATAGTGGACCCAGAAAAGTGGTTGGATGATTTGGGGGTATCCCTATTTTGGGAAACAACCAAATGTATATATGTATAATACCTAGTAAGACCTATGATGGATCTGAATATCTATGTATGTCTTTGGATTGTCGCACCTAGTTTCACGGGCTGTTCCCAGGATTCGCCCCTGCTTGGACTTTAGCATTTTTGGTGATCATTGAGATAGTTTTTCCCAATGATCTTACCCCTTAGGACCCATAGCATTGTATAACTGCTAAAAATTAAAGTTCCACCTGTCAGTAGAACAGACCACGAACAATCATTTCACTATCATCTTTGAATAAATTCATGTGTGTCACCCAGCACATCCAAATTACCACTTGGTTGGTGGCCACCCCTAGTGGCTCCTGGGCTCGCCCCCCGTTTAAAGGGATAGCATTGGATACTCATGGCTAGCTCCCAACCACCAGCAGCACATGGTGAGCCGCCTCGCAAAGCACCAGTGCTGCGAGCACGGGTCAATGCAGTCATTTGTGCCTGGGAATGGCTGCGGTACTGAAGCAATGGATTCTCCCCTCAGGGGCAAAGAACAATCTGAGTTAACCCTCTTAGGGGCAAAGAAAAGTTTGAGTCAAACCCTAGCGATCAAATGCGATCAATATCTATGTACTGGCCAGTGGTTTTAACGTATCCCTATGCTTTCCAGTTGCCAACATAGTAGGTAATCCACCCAAACAACGATGGTAGAAACCAGCTGGTTACCTGCTGTCACGGTAAGTGGAAGCATAGGCAACATGGGGTATGCTATAGCTCCAATCCCAAAAAAATGCTTGTCAATTAGAAGCCATCATCCCCAGGTATGGCTGACAATAAAAACTATCGGAAACCAATGACCAAACAATGTCATAGGTTTCAAAATGTTCTACTACCAAGTGACATACTGGTGGTCAATGTCATTTAGTAGGATCTGTATACATATATATATACATAAATATAAATATACATATATATATATATATATATACATAAATATATACATATATATATATACATAAATATAAATATACATATATATATATATATACATATATATATACATATATAAATATATATATATACATATATATATGTATACATCTGATACAAATGATAATATCAAGCCACGTGTATCTCCTAGTAAGTGATAGATTCACCTCGAATAACCCTTGCCCCTCACTCAGGTTAGAGGTCAAATAAGAATTGACCCCATCTTCAGGGCGACCTTTGTGACGAGCTGTGAACGCATCGCATTGTGGGCATGTTGGTTTCTTATGAAACAAAAAAAAAGAAGCTGTTGAAGTGCTGCAACTTGGCCAATATGAACAAACAACGAACAACGGAGGGCATTGATGGCAGGGTTCTGGAGGGGTAAAAATCCTGCTCCCTGCAAAGGCCATCTCCCCAACAAACACATTCACGGATTGAAGCTGGTCTACCAAGACTTTCCCCTTGATTTTGCTCCATGTTTGCCAGGATAGTAACGTAGCAATTGCTGATAGACACAGCGTATATTAACAAACATAGAAATATATAACTACATTATGTGTACTTGTCTGTGCTCTGTAAAGAGATATGGATCTCAAAACCTATAAAGATATGGATCTGAGCAACATATCCGTCTTATATTTCATTTTGTAATGTAGTAATAAACAGATCATTACATGGATTTGTTTATAGGCGTGTACACGTAAGTACCATGCACAGCAAACACGCATCAGAAATCTGCATGCGGCACACCAACTTACTGCAGATTTGTGCCAAGAGCACATTGGTCATAGATACATGGTGGTTTCTCAAAATAGGCGTATCCCCAAATCATCCCTTTCAAACCATTTATCCTTTTATGAGGTTCCCTACCTTGAGAAATAGCCTCTTCAACAACGGCATCTGTTTTGACTCGTTTCCACATCACTCTTGAGCCGCCTTGGGATTCCCCACACTGCGTGGACGACTCTGTGTCTTCATACTGGTGTTGAGCCCAGTGCTCACTTCAACCTTGAGGCGACAGTCGGAGGTAATAGACTCACCAGTCAGAAGCATGATCACCTGGTTCCGGTGGGATTTTCTATGGTTCACTATGCTTAGTAGTAGTGACTGAGTATGAGGGATAACCAAGAATAACTGGTTGGTGGTTGAACCGCCCCTATCAAAAATATGCGTGTCAACCAGCCAATTATCCGTAGACAGTGGGGAAAATACAAAATATCAATCAAACCACAAACCAGCAGTTACTAGCCATGCAAACTGTAAACAATTTGTTAGAATACAATGTAAAAAATCATCAGATCAGCTGATGCAATCATGTTTTGTAGTGAGCCATTGTTCATAAGGGGGGTTCTTAAGATGGGGGGGGTAACCCAAAAGTGGCTGGTATTATATATTTCTAATTACAAATGATTCATAAACTAGATGGAGGGGCACTGCTATTTTGGAAAAAAAACATATTTGATAATAATTGCAAACACGCAATCGTAAACAACGCAATGCCGCCCATAATTCCATGATTTACCGTTCTTGACCATTATCCATCATTATCTACAATCATCAACCACCAATTCCCAAAATGATATGCGTGTTTCTCAAAACAGGGTACCCCTAAATCATCAAATAGCAATCATTTATATAAACCAACCATGTTTTGGGTACCCCCACCATATGGTTCATTACAGTTAACCCCTGCCCCCTGAAATCCAGAAGAGAGAGTTGGTGGTGCCTGGAGTAGAATTTCATTAGATCTAGTTGACCAACAAACTACCAATAAAAGCAAATCTGCTATGCTGCGGCCTAGCAAACGCATCGTGAGGATGTCACAGTGTGCATTGTTGCGGCTGTTGTCGTTGATCTGGTTGCTGGCTTTGTTTGTTTCCATAGCCTCTTCTTCGTGGCATTGATCTGTTTCTTCTTTCCATTGTTGTTTTTTGTTTGATTTCCACTGTTTGCCTGTTGTTGTTCTCATTGTTGCTACCGCAACAAAGGTGACGATTTTCTTCCTCCTTCTGGTCAGATTGCAACTAAAGGTGCAGACTCAACAATTCAAGTGTGCACATGTTCCTTGCATGTTCAATTCATCAGCCATCCCTCTACTCCACCGAACATATTCTCAAACTTCAGAGAACTCGTGGTTTCAAAGATCTTCAAAGATAAAGTGTTGCCTGTCCCACCGTTGCAATGCGTAAGACTCAAGCATAAATTGCTTCTTGCACTTGACACTCATCAGTACCAATGCTGAAAGAGTCTGAAAAATGATCAAACATATGACAGGCAAAACAGCCTTTGTAAGCAACGGATACTGAGAACAGTGATGTAGGAGAGGCAACCAGGGTATTTGGCACTCCATGTCGCCTTTGGATGCAAACAAACATTTATCTGGGGTATTTTTTAGGAGGCAACTTGCTGTGAATCCGGTACTGAATGGTTTCTCAAAAGAAGGAACCCCCTAAATCATCCAATGGAAGTCATTGATAGTAATAAACCAATCATTCTTGGTGCACCTCCCATTTTAAGAAACAACCAAACTGATCTATACAAACAGGCCTCTGCGAACACCCGACCCTCTTGGGCGCCATGCGAATGGTGGCGGAGCGTGGAGCTTGGCCCACACTTCCTGCGAGACGGTAGAAAAGAACCGGAACCAACCCCCACCAGAGGTCTCGTGTGGCCTGGATCTGTGATGATTCGATATGATTGATTGGTTGCTTCAGCTAGGCATGATATATTGATTGCTTTAGCAGCTATTTCAAGCACAGTATATCAGTATATGGTCAGTACAACCGTCCAAAATTGCAGAACCAAACAAGAAAGCGTGGAAGAACTTGGAACACATAGAACTTCAAGCATGCAATTTGGGAGGTCCATAATTTCAGCCATTGAAAATATGTTCCCGTCTCTTGCTCAAGGGTTAAGTGTCACATATTTCCACACCTCCGCAAAGGACTTTGCTTTTTTGATGTGCATGATTGTGAATGCTGAACTACAAATGACACCATATGACACCTGCATGATTGAGGATAATTAATTATGATTAACGATGATTAAAATAATTGTTGGTTGATGGTCGACAAGTGATGAATGATGAATGATGAATGATGAATGATGAATGATGAATGATGAATGATGAATGAATGAATGAATGAATGAATGAATGAATGAATGAATGAATGAATGAATGAATGAATGAATGAATGAATGAATGAATGAATGAATGAATGAATGAATGAATGAATGAATGAATGAATGAATGAATGAATGAATGAATGAATGAATGAATGAATGAATGAATGAATGAATGAATGAATGAATGAATGAATGAATGAATGAATGAATGAATGAATGAATGAATGAATGAATGAATGAATGAATGAATGAATGAATGAATGAATGAATGAATGAATGAATGAATGAATGAATGAATGAATGAATGAATGAATGAATGAATGAATGAATGAATGAATGAATGAATGAATGAATGAATGAATGAATGAATGAATGAATGAATGAATGAATGAATGAATGAATGAATGAATGAATGAATGAATGAATGAATGAATGAATGAATGAATGAATGAATGAATGAATGAATGAATGAATGAATGAATGAATGAATGAATGAATGAATGAATGAATGAATGAATGAATGAATGAATGAATGAATGAATGAATGAATGAATGAATGAATGAATGAATGATTGATTGATTTATCGATGCGTTGATGATGATGATGATGATGATGATGATGATGATGATGATGATGATGATGATGATGATGATGATTGATGACGATGACGATAAAGATAAAGATGATTGATGATACTGATATTGCTCTGTTACTCTTGGAAAATCCAAAAGGGTCGCAAAACTGCTTCTCGCCAGAGGGCCACGAACCCCAAATCACCCTGTTTATCAACCATTTATAGTACCAAACCATCTATAGCGCTGCGGTCCCTGATTTGGAGAAACCACCGCATCAGCATAGATCAGACACCTCGAAGCATTCTCTGAGTACCCGAACCAACGGGTCGTTTCGGATCGTCGTCCTGACTGGGTGACCCTCCACACGCATCACTGCTGTTACAGCAGGGCCAATGCTCTGCTGGTTGGTTGGCTGGCCCCGCATATGCTCCCAGATCCTGATCTCCAGGTGTGGTTGAAAAACGTGGTTGTTACATGTTGTTACCACAGCATTGTTGTTGCTTTCATTGTCACGGGCCCCAAGCATTTCCAGAGGCCAAGCATTCTTGGTTTGTGACTTCCTTGGGGTTGGGATTGGGGGGTTGGAAAAGGCTCGTGGTCAACGAGCTCTCGACCCCGTTCCTGTAAAGGTGCATTTTCGAGATGCCAAAGTCAGTCTCCCTGACCGTCTATCTACCTTTGTATATCTATATTGTAAGCAATTTCTTCTTGGATTGCGCATGACTCCTCTACGCTCCTTCAATTTGATTATCAAATAACGCAGCATCCAAACATTTACGGCTTCCTGCCAGAAATTGGGTAACCCGAGAATTCCTGCTTTCTCTACTACTGAACTTAGGTATTCCTCAACTTGGGGTACCCCAGGTAAATCACCCATTCATCATCTAAAACAGACTATTTGGGAAAAAGTCGGGAATGAGAAGAAACAAGTCTGTACATGTCAAATATCTGGATTTGATAAACAGGTACAGTATGTGAAGTAGTGTGCACAGGATTGTGAGCCCGCACATTTGAGACGTTATTGAAGCGAGATATATCAATCTTGATGCAGCATCTTTGGGTTTAAAACATACCGTATGCTGGCCACGCCCACACACACAGACATACCAGGGACCTACATTTCGGCCCTCAGTGACAGAGATCATCATGACCTGTTTGTTCTTTGAACAAGCAGTTTCCTTAGCGTGTAGAGAATCAATGGAAATGAGACGTGACCTTTTATTTTTGATTTGAAAAAGTGAAAGATTAACGGACACAATATTTGGGAAGCATACTCCTTAGTTCATTCCAAAGTAGAGTTATCCTTCAAAATAATAGAATTTTGTCAACAAAATGGCCCCGTGACGTAAATAGACTATTCATGATTATTCATTGTTTTGAAGGAATGCTCTCTTGTTGGAGATGAGGCTTTTGAAAGGGTGCAATCTTTTCTTTGAAGAGGCTGTGCATTGGAATGCTGACCTGAAAAATTACCCTCTGGTGATCTAACATAGCAATGGAAAATGGACCAATTGTTGATCCGCACACGTCTGCCGCTCCCACGTCCCAACGGTCGCTGCAGTGCTTCTGCGGCTGGACCAATTGTTGATGGTTTCCCAGGGTTCCTCTACAAGAAAAGGTGATTTCCATTGCTATGTTAGATCACCAGAGGGTAAAACCCACGACCCATACAGTTGCTTCTTCCATTCATGACTCACTGCTCTGGGTCCTCACGTCTCTCGACTCTTCAAAGCAGTTGCGCGACTGGGGGCAGTGGCAGTGGTGAACATCAGCTATCTCAGAGTGTGTTCCCCTTAGTGGTTTCTCAAAAGAGGGGACACCAAAATGGTTGGTTCAGTACTATAAATGACTGTTAGTCAAACATTTAGGGACATATATGCCCTATTTGGGGAAACAGCCGTATTGGAGCTCATAATACAAAAAGTCAAGCAGTTCGCACCGGGGGTTAAAGCATGCAGCCGTTCGTCAGCCATTACTTGGTGGGGTGCATCAACAACCAAATACCGCTCAGTGAAACACCTAGTGATGCCACAAGCTCACTTCCGAGAGGCTTATAGCAACAAGTTGATCAAATGAACTGCTCCCAAAGCAACTGGCTTGCCACTCTCTTGTCGGTGGCTCATTGCCCATCTCAAAAATAAAATACATTATGAATATGCTAGTCAATTGGATCATGATCCCCAGGCATGGTTGGCAACAAAAACAATTAAAGCCACCGACACACTTGATGGGATCTTGCGACTCAGAGATTCTCTCAAGACGCTCGGATTTTTGTATCCGCTATAGCCAAAGGTGGCAAATGATGCAATGATATCATGTCGTTCCGACATGACAACAATATGGCCACAAGTCAGATGCATATTTGATCGTATTGGTAAGTACCACGCTATTTGCTGCAGGCATACCATTCTATGACCAAAATGAAGGAGTATGACCCGTAATTATGACTCAATATCACCATCCAGTCATATACTGGTACAAATACCGGCACAAATACCGGTACAACCACAGTTTTGCTCTCATGTATGGACGTTTAATTCAACTCACGTTCTGATCATGAACCTATAAGGACTTGCTGGTCTGACGACAGCCTGACGGAAAGGATGTTGGACAGTTTTTCAAGGTGTTGGCACCCCTAAACCACCCAAAATTTTATCAAAATGGACCGTTCCAAATTTCTTGCGGGGAAAACATGGGTTCATTTCATGGGCCAAACTTAGGAAAGAGCCAAGTTCGATCAAATTCAACTAGATCGAAGGCTAAACAAACTTCCAAGGCATCTTTTCGACCACAAAATCCCGTCAACTGATTCATTCCCGAAAACAATGACTAGCCCCTCTGGAAACAAATCGACACCCAGTTGTCTCTGGTTCAGAGGCTCTTGCCGGCTCCGATCATGAAGTGTTCGGGATATGGGCCATGCTTCTGAGATCCACCAATATCAGCGACTGGCAGTTTATGGATCTTACACCTTGATGTCCCAAAGTTGGTCATGGGCATGCAGGTCAGAACCAATTATCCGAAAAAAGGAGTAGTTGAACATAGTTGAACATCCTCACAAAGAGCACAGGGGTTCAGGATGTTGATAGACATAGTTTGTCAGAAAGCGCCACTTTTGTGGGAGTACCTCATCCATTTCTCCCAAGACAGTGGCAAGGGTGTCCTGCCAAAGTGACCTGTGTGGCTTTGACATACCACAAATCAGATTCCAAGGTGTTAGGGAATGATACTGCCATGAACACCAGTACTGCCAACCCTGGATGAAGCCAGCCACCCCCAGTTGATTCATAGGGGGCTCCAAAAGCCCAGCTCCGGGCTTTCCCCTCGAAACGGCACCACCCAAGAAATGAACGACCTATGGCACTTCATGATGAGCTCCACAACGCCACGCGCCCCACGCCTTCATGAAATTTGAAGCGAACAGCTTCGGACACGACGCCCCGGTAAACGTCGGGGCCGCGTTGGGGCCAAAGCCTGGGCTTCGCTCCAAGGAAGTTTTGATTCGTTGGTTGCTGGTGGTTAATGGTGGTTAGGAAACCTGGTAAGCTTAGCTGGCCAAACATGGTAGGTACTATGAACATTTGGTTGGAACACCATTTGGTTCTTGGATGAATGACTTCTGGATGATCTATCAATGAACATTTTGCTATACATCCCTTTACTACCATTTGGTGAACGGGCGCTCCTGGTCGCTCCTGGCCTGGGTCCCCCTTTAAACTGGCCAGGTTACAGGATACTGTACCCCTGGCACGGCTAGCCTCGCTCCCAACCAACAGCCAGTTCTTGAATGGGCTGCTTCAATTGCTAAACAATGATGAATATGGGATGATAGCCTGGGGTACCCCTATAACTTGAGAAATTGTTCATTTGCTTGCACACATAAACCTGTCATGAACTACCTTTCTCAACATGCCATCTTAAACCACTGAGCAGCAATTAACAATAATTACAAACCAATGTGGCAGTTGTTCCCTCTCATTTCAGCCATATATCATCATACCGATGGCCTGAACATCAAATATGGGCACAAGCAAGCCCCAAATACTGGCACAAGCGGAACCCCGCCCTGCTATGGGAGTGTGCTTTCAATCAGTGGGACATGTTGCTCTATCTCGTAAAAGCATCTGTTGTCGTATGTTGGGACACAAGCTGCACAAATCCCGCGGCCAACCTAGACGTGATTGGACATGCTCAAAGGTTCATCAGCGATAGAAATCCAACAACGCAAACAGCTCTGTTTCTAGCAGGAGCATTATGTAATATGGAGGTTTCTCAAAATAGAACCCATAAAATGGTTGGTTTACTACTATAGACTGGTAATGCACGATTTTGGGGGGCCCCTACTTTGAGAAGTACACGTACTGGCTCATATTCAGAAGCCCCTGTGATTTCTGGTAGCACATGATGCATCAAGCTCCTCAAGTCTAAAACACTGCAGCATACCAGCACTCAGCTGACCCTTCTGAAGTTGGCATTGCCTGACAATCTCACATATAGCGTTGCATTTGGGGCCTAGACTATATGCGATAAGAGCCTAAAACATCAACATTCAACCACCTTTAACCACCATCATCATCCAATATCAACTACCTATGGTGAGAGCTTAAAACTACGCAAAAACCTCCGTTTTAGATGGTAAAGATACCACAACACCACACCACACGGACCGCTGCAACGAAGCCACATGGGAGCCATGACATCTTCCGGGCGACATCAGCTGCTGCCATTGGAATCTTTGTCCAATGAATCTGCCAGAGTCACAGATCTTGGTCCACAAAAATGAGTCTGACTCAAGGGGATGATGAGAAAATATGAAAACATATCCAAAATTCAATCTACTCAAGTGGATGATTGATGAGAAAATATGAGAAGTCTAGAAGATCTGCTGTAAATTCGAGAGCATCAACGGTGTCAAGGTTCAAACATCGTGTTTCTTGTATGTTGAACAAACGTGGCTGCTGAGGGAAAAGGCAATGTTTCGATAGTGAAAGTGCAGCTGCAGTACAAAGTGGAACTTACAAGCATGTCAATTATATATAATATAGTTACAAATTCGGAGGGTCGTAATGTCGCTCTTCGACCCTCTGATGTCCTTCTGGCTTACCATCGAATCTACTATTCCTGTTCGCCGATGATATAACACATAGTGGAGTGACCGTTTAGCCAAACACGACCGTATTGGGTGATGCTGAGGCTGAATCTATGGGAGACAGCTGCAAGAACATCACACATAATCACACACTCATACTTACATAATTACACATTATTAGTCAGTAGTCTATCATAGTTTCAGCCTCTGACATAGGAAGAAACCAAAGCCCACCACTGCCAGGCAATCGTTTCAGGAGAGAATCATCATCTAAGTATCCGCTTGTTCTTGTGGGATTTCAAGAGCATCAGTCAAGGTTCGATTGAGTCAGGGATAGTTTCAGGAGCATCAGTCAGTGTTATGGGATTACAAGGTGTCATTCAACGCCAAGATTTGGGATCTCACAAACACAGATCAGATCGATGTAACAATGAAAATCCCTTCCAAGCCTTCGGCGGAAACACATAGCAACATGAGTCAAGAAATCTGTTATCATCTGGCTGGTGGTTTCCATCATTAATCCCTGTTTGATTCACATTCATCATCAAAAATCAGCCATTAGTCAACCATTCACTGGTTGGCGGTGTCAACCCTCATGAAAAACAATTGCATGCTTGTCAACCAAGCATTTGTTAATATGTAAAGTACAAGTGGGAAATGAAAAATGTCATTCTCAAACCACCACATCTTCCCAGTTAAACCATGTTGCTTTAAAGGGCTTCCTGTTGCTCCAGCAAAGGGTCACCAAAGAAGACACAGCCAATGAGTATGATGGAGGCGATATACCTTGGCCGCAGGAGACCAACAGGTGCAGGATCTGCCATGGTTGCTACGCAGTGCTGAGGATGAAGGCAGCTTCCTGGTTGCTTAGCATCTTCCCACATCTTCCCTTTGGGAAAAATCGCTTGGCATCACATTCTGCCAAGAAACGCGACCGTTTGATAGCACTTGCAGAGCAGTTCTGTAGAGACTTCACTTCCAGCTAATGGAGTTCAAACTGGATGTCCCAAATGAGACCCCCAAAGTTTCGAAGAACAAATCATGGAGCAGGATCGAAGGCAAGGAATCTATGGTTGACAGCTGTGTCAAGTGTGGGCTGTTGCTTACGACATATGGGGATCAAGAGATATCAAGAGGTCGATCCCTGGGCTAAGTCAAAAACATCATGCCAGCTTTGCAACGCCCATTTTCGCTGGTCATTTTCGTCGCCAAGTCCTTCCGCAGTGATCCCTTGCATCCATCTCCCAAGCTTCTCCTCCGGCAGCCTAAGAGGTGCAGCCAGGGTGCAAGCTTGAACCAATGATGCACACGTCACCTCGGCCGTTGTGGGAAAAGGGGCAGCTGGGAGCCAGGGAGTGACATCCATCTGCAGCCTCAGACCATTTCAAGATATATGGCGAGTTGGGTCAATATTAATGAACCAATTTTCTAGGGATAATAATCGACAATTTCATAGGGAAAACAATGGTTGATGATGGGGGAACCAGAGGTACAGGGTTTTGACCCACTGCCAGATCAGTTTAGCCAGAAAACCAACTATTTAGCCAGGTACTGACATGTCTGGATGAAATTGGGGCCGGCGAGTGGAAGCGTATCTTGGCCTGGCACCTTGCACCTCCGATGTGAAAAAGGGTGTAAACAATTTCAAGCATTCCTTGTAGCAATGACAGAAGCCATTGGTGCCACACCATTTTGATGAACAAGGGGGCATGATCTGTGTACCTACCAAGGACCAGCTGCAATCATTCAGTTTTGCTAGCCCTGCAAATCCAAACATATGGCCACAACCCCCCAGAATCACAAAGTTTATGGATCCAGTGGTAAGACTTTGACCAGTCAGACATGTTAGAACTCAGAGCCAGACCAGATACAAATCTAAGCGGATGACCAACAAATGGCAACACGTCCGAAAAGAGAGTTTACGTGCAAATATGAACAGCATTGGTCATTGGGCTCTCCATTTCAGGAGATTTCGGGGGTTACCAAATCACCACATTCTGCAGCCACAATCATCCATCACTCCCCCCCATTGCAAGTGAATTTTTTGGGGGCACCCACTGACTCCAGTGAGATGAATCAGCTGCAAACTCGAAGCTTGGCATTCACTGGGCACCCCAGGCTCACAAAGAAGGTCATGTGGCTGATGCCGCATAGGAACTCCTTGAAATCCTCTGTGGAGCGCCTTAGCAGCGACAAGCTGGGAATTCTAAAGCCGAAGTTTGCAGACTGTAGACTTGGCAGTTGTTCATCTTTATATATAGAGGCCATGGTGGACTGCTGGGTCTTTTGGGCATCTATACGGCTTAATTGGATCTAATTGGGAATATAGGTGTTTCTCATAATAGGGTACCCCCAAATCATCCACTATCAATCATTTTTAGTAATGTAAACGAACCATGTTTGGGGCTCCCTATTTTGAGAAACGATATATCTGTCAAATGTTCATAGCTGCACAGTTTGCTACCCCACACATGAAAATCGCCCTCCTGTGGTCAGCCAGCCACGGATTGTCATCACCATTTCACCTCCTGCGATGCCTAGGAGCAAAACATCATCAGGAAGGCACTTGCCACAACTTGTGACTGCACTTTGGGCTTCGATGTCTGTGTGTGTGTGTGCATGTTCCTATTTGTGCCTATACATATATATATATATATTTTCTACACATATAATATAAATATCAAGATAAATATAAATATAAATACACAATGTACTGTGCATATAGGCAAACATGCACATGTGTGCGTATCATGTTATAATTGTAGATCTGGTACAGAATGTTATGCTTGTATATATCTAAACATCTGGTTGTGGGTCTGTTCAGCCTATGCCCCTAGCTCTTCACATCCAAAAAAAACACGAAACAGTCAAGCTCTTGTGATGTTCACTTTTCCATTTTTTTGATGACTGGTACTGACCCATCCATGTCGACATTTCTACGTTCCTGTTGGATCAAACCAGGGCTCCCTGGCACGGCTGGTGAGAAGAAGCTCAGGAATTTTCCAACCTGGCATGCTCCACAGCAACAGCAGTGTTTCCGGCAGCAACCATGATGAGGACATGCTGGATTCTCAAGTCATAGGGGTACCCCTAAATCATCCAATTGAATAACCATCTTGAGTCATAAACCACCCAAAGTTATAACTTTGAGGTTCCCAAGTCCTGGCTTCAGCAACACCTGGCCATGGGAATTGCTAAGCAACACGAAGCCAAAGACAGTTGCCGGCTTTCCGACTTAGTGACTTGGGTGTTGTTTTCTGAAGCAAGAACTAGGTACACTGAATTTGTGATCACCCAAGCTCGTAATGACTGCATCAATCTCTGTTCTTCAGCTGCAACAAACCAGACCCTCGATGCATTGAAATGAGCGGGGCTTCCAGCTGTGCCAAAAGGCACATCACAGTGACACTACTGCGACAATCGAAGAGCTGGAGCAAACCTTCATTTGGGTATGTGCCAAGCCATAGGGTAGCCAATGGGCCCCACCAAAAAATGATCATTTTACATCATTTTACAAATGAAAACCATGGGGGCATTTACCCATTTATGCTGCGCAAGAGCTCGTCCCACAAAGGACTGTGACAATGTCCTACAACCCGCTATGCCAGACAAACAAAGTTTTCGACCGCCGCTCAAATTCTGACCCGTACGATACGATTTCAGGATTGTGGGCACGGTGGTGTTCTTCCTTTGCAAAATCTGTCTTTACCAAATCTCGCGGGGCTAAGGTTGTACACCTTCAGAAACCGAACAACTCATCCTACAGTCGCGTTGCTTTCACTTGTCAGTTGGTCAGTCGCTCGGTTGGCTCGTGGGTGGTTGTCAGGCTGGTGGTTGGCTGATGGTTGGCTGGTGGTTCTCCAAGCATCTGGGATCCCCAACGCGTGCGCCCCGGGTTCCCGGGACAAGCTTCATGATTGCACCCTGAGGAAAAGGCAGCAGTCGTGGTGCGTTTGGGGTCGGGAAGCAGGCTCAAACGTGAGCCTGGCAAGGAAATGATATAGGACAATATAGGACCTTTAACAGTACCAATCCAGGACTGATCTCAGGATCAAACATGAGCCTTGCAATGAAATTGGTAGGACAATGTAGGACCTTTACCAATCCCGGACTGATCTCTTCTGGAGAGGAAGCTCTCATGTCTGTTCATTGATGAAATTGTGCAGCAACCTCCAAAACAAACAAGGGCAGTAAGTGGCTCCTGGATATCTCTCAAGCAATGGTATGAGACCTGCTAAAACAAACATAGTGTATTGGTCATACGACTTTGAAGCTGCAGATTGTGGCAATCTTTGGCGCTCATGAAGGTCTTGAGGGTCCAAAGAACTACAGTTCATGTACTGTCTGTCCGGTTGATTGGCTGAAAATTTTGACCATCCCAACAGAAGCAAAGACTTTCTGACTAATCCACTGTTGCCACGGCAAAACACCAACAGACTCCAACAGCATCAACAGCAATCAGCCAATCAAACACAAAGTCACTACCAACCAGCAAAGCAACCAATCAACCAACCAACCGACATATCAACTGACCTACCTACCTTCAAATTAAGCTCTCCCTTAGCCGCCAAGGTGCGCGTGAAACCGACACTTGCCATGCACCAGTGTCCACCTGCTGGTTTGTGTGTCTCCAATGGAGAACTGCCTACGGTTGTACTGTGGTTAATTGGTGGTTAAGAATGGTTAAGAGTGGCTAATAACGTTTAATTAGTGGTTAATAATTGTTCATAGTGGTTGCCTACAGTTGTACTCACCAACTCATTCCACTCATTTCCTCTACTCCCTGAAGGTCTGCCCACTTTGTTCCCTTCTTCATAGCACTTTCTGTACATACTTTCTGATGGACAAAGTGCATACTGAAAACGAAGTACCTAAGGGCAATGGGCACCATTGAATTGCCAGTGAAGTGCTCAAGCATTGTGAACAGAATATCTTCATACATCTTCTATGTTGCTTGAGCAATAGCCTCCATGTCTGATCTAGGTCCTAGGCCGAAGACACCAAGGCCACCACTTGTAATATTGGATTACCTGAAGCGACCATACCACAGAGCGCGTAGAATAACAGCCACATTGCGTCACATTTTATTTCGGTACATTACAGTACACTAATTGCTCTATGACGTCATACTACATTGTAATTATTGTACTAGATTAGTTTGTCTTGCGCTGTGTTAGCGTTACATGACGTTCATACATGCAAGTGACGGTGGGTCAAAACGCTGTATCCTTGTCTTTTAGCGTCAAAAGCGAAAAAGCTGGTCATTGCTTCTTGTTTCTGGTGGGATACGCTGACACACAGACTGGGGCATAGTGCTGTTGTATGACCCGACATAGATGACATATCTTTACATCAGCACACAAAAAGCAATCCAAACGAGGGCACGGTGAAGCAAACACCCCTGATTCAAATACCTTTACACTACCAGCAAAATTGGTCAAATACCTTGACACTACCTTTAAAAAACCTGTTTTTTTACACCTAAAAACTACAGAATGACAAAATCAAACTGCAGAGCACTAAAGAATGATTCAGAAATCAGCAGGTAGCATCACCCTTACAGAGAGAATAGGAAGGCTCAACTGGCAGTATGATCAACACCCCATCCAAATCAAGAAGACGAAGTCCCATCTTTCTGGCAGCCCATGGTCTTTGCGTACATTTTGGTCTGTTGCAGACTTTCCCGTAGTTTTTTTCCGAATCAATGGCTTCCAAGTGAGTGGAACATGTGGACATAAACACGGATTTGCTACTCATGGAGCCAACATGATATCGGTTGATGATGCAAATTGTCATGTTAACCCCAAATTAAGAAACCCCTGGTTGATTAATGAGGAGTGGCACACAGGTTGATTAGTTTCAGGCTACCCAGATAAACACTGAACATTCCCATCACCCCAGCCGAATCAATCCTCCGGACCCGCTCCGATGATTTGAGTGCCGGCACCGTGTAGTAGGCTGAGACTCGCAATGCCCAGCCTGGAACTCCAGATGAAGCGTCGGGCATGGCATGGGCTGCCAATGCAAGTGCATGTGCTGGCGTGTCAGCAGAAAGTGTATGCATGTATGCATGTATGCATGTGTGGATGCTTGGATGCATGTATGCATGTATATGCAAAGATTGCACGGATATATATATATATATACATATATATGTATAAGTGACTAAATATATTATGAATGTATAGAGAAAGATATATGTATGTGTGTGCATTTGTGTCTCTATGCGCGGACGTCTGTATGTCTGTCTGTATGTGCGTCTGTCTGTATGAAGCCTCTGCAAGCCAACCTGTGCTGTGACATGGACGCTATGGTCTTCTATCCAAAAAGAGATGTGCTTCATGTCAATTGCACCGGTACCAAGGGACACTTGGTCTGATCCTTCCGCACATAGAAGTGTGTTTGTAATTCGATGTAAACAACCTTACCATCCACCTAACTATAAGACACTTTATTGATGAAACACGTGTTTTTCCACATGTGGTGAATGTACAGGACCGGCGTCTTTGCGTCTCTGTCTGTGTGTGCAGTTTGCACATATGTGTGTGTTGATCGCAACAAATAACCCTACCCACCACTAGGTGGAGGGAAATGCATATAATTAAGATAAAGGCGACTCAAAATTGTGGACATTGACGAACGGATTAAAGCAAAAAGAACCATGTTGTGTTCCCGTGTTCTGGCGTGTTGAAACAACATTCAATATGTCAGGGATCTTTCGAAAATGTATCGCTTTGCAGAAACCCTTTGTTGGATGGCAAGAACAAAAAACAAAGCATGTCAAGCATGCACACGGACTAGATCTTCTGTTGCGGTTGACCCGAAATCGCTCCTTTGATCATCCTATTTGGGCGTTTCTCAAAATAGGGGGCAGCCCGAAATTTGGGGTGTCCACCATGTTCAGAAACCACCATTTCACCTCAAGAAGTCCATTGGGAATGGAAGCAGCAAACCCTTCAGCATAATGAAATGGAATCCATGAAGATCGATCTGCCGGAGACCAATCCACACCACCCATGGTATAACGAAGCTAACCTGCAAATTGATTGTAGCACCTTCCCAATCCGAAACTCGATAATACTATAATATCCCATAGTAAGCCCACTTAGTCATGACATCTATCACAAGAGATTTTCACACTGAAAGCTTCAGCGGTCCCCACTTCACCGCCTTTGGGCTGCATCAGCAGGAGGATCCAAAGGACGCTTGTCAAGGCTGGCCGAGGGAGGACAAAAATTCACTGAAAAATCTGGTAGCAGCCACTTGCTTTAGTAATATGGCAGCTGGTCAAATCTGTTCAGCCCAAGATTTCGTGGCTCAACTACACCAAAAAAAATCAAACTGGCACTGGTTGGCAGCAGGAAGAGAACACAGTGGCTAAATTCTGCTACTGACGCTGGTCAAGATGAAACAGCCAGCTGGTTTTTGGCTCACGTGAGTGTATTCTAGAAAGGTGTACTTGGATACATGAACAAGAAAGCCAGGGAAAGTTCTGAATGAATGGATATGCCATAAAATCAAGCAAGATAAAAACATGTTCATAGCGATGATGCAAGTACAAACAAAAATAGTAGGCACCCTGCACCTACCCTATGTCCGAGCACTCTACTTCACAACAGCCGCGCTGCACCGCGATCCGTCATGATTCTCCAAGCCTGTGATGAAAACCGCAAGGTAGGTACCAGTCTTTGGAAGGCCGGACACCGGCATTGCAGAAGAAGGCCTTGGCAGAAAAAAATCATGCTGAGTATTCCCATATGTTTGAGATCTAAAGAGTGTTCTTCCTTTTCGTGCAGTAGTGCGTGTGTGTGTGTATGTGTGTGTGTATGTCTGTGTGCATGTGCCTGCTTGGTGATTGGGAAGGCAAATGTCGAATGATTTTGCAGTTGATCCAGAAAAAGGTATTTGTTGATAATCACATTTACACAGTCTCTTAAATAATATATGCATATGTAGATTACGGTGCATGTATTTAAACAGCTAAACAACTTTACACATGTAGATATATGCGTATCGTCTGGACATTCCATGATATTCCATGAAAAACCTCTGCTTAACCAATGGAGGCGAATCTACAAAACACAGACATGTAGCAATTTGGCACCAAAGAACTATCATCAACGGCCACACCATCAACACGCTTGTTTTGACATGACATTGTTGCTCTCATGTCCTCTTAGAAACCTGACAGGAGGGATACCAGTACCAACAAACATGATGTTAAAGATTTGCTGTATATGTCGCAATCTATCGCATTTTGGTTGGAGACAGTTGGAGCAAAAGCAATTGTTTCTTCTGAAGAATTGTCTTAATCCGCCTATCAAAATCGAGGAATGCACGTTCATCTTTCATTGTGATTCAAGGACTTTTCACGGGGCGTCCCACCATCACAAAACGGCATTACACAATCACTTCTCATTGAGGAAGCCCGCGCATTCTGCAGTGTGCTTTTTTCCAAACTTCCCCACCTTGGAGTCCACACCTGATTTCCTGCAAGCAGGAGCTAAGTAGGATAGAACGTTAGATCAAGAAACTTTGAGCAAGAAAGAGCAATGGCAGAAAATGTGTGCCAAAGTCTCTCCCCATGCCACTCCAGACAAAAGTCAGGCGGCCCCCCCCGGTTGGGGTCAACCCCAGCGTGATGGGAAAGCATGCTTCCGGGGGCACATTTTCCACCAGGGTATCCAATTCACAATGAAACAATCTCAAAGCTAGATGGCTTCCGGTTCTTCAGCGAAAGGCTTGCAAGAGCATGAGAAATGATGAGAAATGCATACATCAAAAGAAAGAGCAGCAATCCTAAAGCTATCAACAGCACCCATGACTCACCTCACTAACGAGTCTTCCACGCTGCGCAGCAGATTGTCTGAGCTGTCCAGATGAATTCGAACGCACAAAAGTTCTTGAAGACTGGCCGCACGGCTTGTTGTCCTGACTGTATGAGGACAAGGGAAGAGCAAAGAAACCAATGTCACTCTCAACAACTGAATGACATCCGTACGTGCAGGAAGGGACATAAACACACGACATGCACATGGTACTGGAATCAATCACAGCTTTCTGCAAAGCATCGACTAGCACATAGAGAAATCTACACCAACTTTGTTTTACCTCTTCACTCCCGAAGGAGAACTGAGAAAGTCAGATCCCACCGTTGCAGACATACATAACATCCCCTGCTGGGAAGGGATGCATCATTTCCAATGCAACCGTCACTGAGCCACATATTGGATTCCCACTGCATCCAGCAACCGCACTCTCAACTCTGCGAATTAGTTTGCTGTCGGAGTTGATGTCACCCAAATGGCGCCATCGAAGTTACCGGACTTAACTCCGAAGGTTTGGGTGATTCTCAAAATAGGGGTACCCCCAGATCATCCATTTCAAATCATTTATAGTAATAAAGGAACCATTTTTTGGGGGTTCCCAAATTTGAGAAAGCACCATATGCTCCAGATTCCTTTCCCAAACACCATGATAGCAGTTCTCCTACCACCAACTCCGACGGACATGCAGGGATGCCCCAGGCTCGCAACGGTGTCACATATGCGAATTCAAGCACTACCACAGCAGCTTGCAACCGGCTACAAATGATTGTCAGCGTGTCTGTTTGGGGGTTTCTTAAAATCGGGAAGCGTAAAAATGGTTGCTTTATTATATAAATAACTATAAATATATAAGTAGTAGGTGATAAAGGATGATTTGGGGTACCCCTATTGTGAGAAGCACCCTTTTAGATTCTGACGTGTTTGAAATAGATTGGGCAAAAATCCAACCTTCAAATCATTGAAGTTTGGAGAAACAAAATGCAGAGTCAACTCAGGGGATCCCGCATCTGAATGTGCATTCATCCTGGTTGGTGGTTTCAACCCCTATAGACATTAGTCAACCAACCATTTGTTAATAACTACCAGGGAAAATAAAAAATGTTTGAAACCACCGGCCAGTTAAGGATGGTGGATGTGCATGGCGAATAATGGTGATGGAATATGGTGAAGGATATGCCGAAGGATATGGGGGGTCAAGATGGGGGAACGCCCAAAGCTATGGATGGTTTATTATGGTTTATTGCGGTCAATGACTATGACTGGTTAAAATGATTTTAACTCTACGAAAAACCACCATATCAAATGTGTGATTGCGTTGGTAACTGCATATGTTCTGCGAGGTTTGTATGATGCAAGATGGTTCAGCTCGGCTTCAGAATGGTCACAGTTTGAGGAGCCCCTCCATCAGCGTCGTAGCCATCTGGAGGTCTCCTGGAGATCGATGGCTCTGCGAGCCGAGCTGAGCTCTCACAGCATCAACAGAGTAGACCAACCCCAATCTGTCAAAAAAAAGCTTACGTACTCACGAAAGCACATGGAACTCTGGTCACCTCAGCTTCCTGAATATAATCGCCATGTACTAGTGGCACAGGTGCAGTATTCCTGTCAATGTAATTCTCCCCCAAACGGGATGCATTACAGCTTTCAAACAGTAGTTTTGATGTAGAAGGGTGCAGTGTTCCTTCAAGGAATGTTCTGTCAGAAGCAAAGAATGCTGGCAAGCAAATCTTCGCTTTGCAAAAGTAGGCATAGCCAATGTTTCTTGGATCATAGTCTACTGGCCTAGCATTACATGTACGAAAGACATGGTTTTTCAAAATATTCCCTTGACGTACGCAGTGCCGTTTCCTGAAAGTCCAGCCATTTGTTCAAAGACTCTAGTACAAGTAGCACTTTACAAGGGTGCCTTTTTGCTTCAGGGGCCGTGCAGCAGTGCTGAATAGTTTCTCATATGTATAGCGGGTTAGGGCAGCAAACTCTCTTGACTACTCGAACTAACTTACTAGCAGTAAGTGGCAGTGTTCAGACAAGTCCAGTCCTCAATTGGCTGTTACCAATAACTTCTTCTTGCAGGTGAAATCTTGTCCCAAAGAATCATTGAATCCTTTCAGAGAAATATGTGTGTAAAAGAAAATGGTAGATACATAGTAGTAACCACATGTAACCACCCCGCCATATCTAATGATACATCACAAGCTGTTTATGCTTAAGCTGATGGTGTTTGATCAATACCCATCTGCCAGAGTTCAGTCAACTGGATTCACATTTTTGGAAACTGACTCCTGGCGTTCCCGGCGCATTTCATTCAGGATCTCACTTGCCTACAAGCACAGGGTTAGCACCACTGCCAAACGTGGCCAACAATAGCAGAAACAACAGCAATGCCTAGGGTCATCATGGGTTGGAATACTCCTAGCATTCATACAGAATCAGGATCTAATAGCGGCACTTGCTCACTAAATAGGGTTGAGGGTTCCAGTAAAATCCAATAAACACCTAGCAACCCAAAACCATTCACTTCGGGCCACCCTTCTGGCCCTCTATTGCCTGACCGTCATGACCCATTTCCTAAATGGTCTGGTCTGGTTTTCCCTCTTATTGTTGGTGAATTGTCCCCCATTAGTTGGTTGATGATATTGACCCATTGCCAAATAGGTGCCATGATGCCATGAGCACCGGGCGCTCTCCACTTGCACGACAGCTGTCCCGATGTTCAGCTTCTGTGAGGGCCATCTCCACTGGGGTTGGTGGAGCGAGGGAGTCTTCCACGAGACATCCTGAGATCAAAAACATCCCATGATGGTCACAAGCTATCCATAAATATGTTAAAACTAGGGTCGGGTTGGTGCTCGCAAAAAGATTTCTCAATTATAGATCATCCCCAGGCAATGATAAATGGTTACTGATCGGTGGTTGAACCACCCCTATACAAATATTCGTCAACCAACTATTTGTTAACAATTACAAGTGGGAAAATGAAAAATGTTTGAAACCACCGGCCAGTTAAGGATGGTGGATTTCATGGATGTTCATGGTGTATAGCTTATATGGCAGCGGGTCAAAACCCTGGTTCCCCTACTATTAACCATCGTTTCCCTTATTAGTGTTGGTCACTATCAACCATTATTGGTTGGTTAATATTGACCCAGCTCGCCATGTATAGCTGGTATATCCCCTACTATTGTTACTTATCATCCCCTCTTATTAATCATTGACCAGCTAGGCTTCACCATTGCTATTGGTTGATTAATATTGACCCATAGCCAGATGTGTATAGTTTATATCTATTGCTAATGTTAGTTCCTATCCTTGATTATTTACCATTTTAATGGCTTATTAACCACCAACCACCAACTAGCTTATATCTAAAGCCAACAACCTGCGGCTCAACATGGCTCGAGCCACGACCAACGGCTGGTTGCGCTGCCCCGCCAGCGCATCATCGTTGCGGTTCGGCATGGCCATCGCCTGGGTGCGCATCGTGGGAGGTGAAGCGGTGGACGACACGGCAGTATCTGTATAGGCCCGGACCTGTTGGGATGGATGATGTCTTACTATGTCTCAGTATGGATGAAGTACACCGGGATGGATGATGTCATAGTATGTCTTAGTCTTCTGCCCCAGATCGAAAATGATCGAAGTCCTGAAATGCTGCTGTAGCACAGTGAAATTGGTGTCCAAAACAAATCTTGAGCCCTCCCTCTTCAACTGTGTATCGGTGGTGTTGCTGCATTGGACACTGATGGGTTTGCTCTGAACCGATACAAGGCTGCATTTCCATATGGATGACCATTGATGGAGAGACCCAGCACCAAGCCACGCGCGCCTGAAGTGCCAGGAAGGATCGATAGGGTCTGCGGCCGGATGGCCTATCCCAGGGGCACGTAGCGTGTGGTAGTTGGACGTAGTAGGGCGGCTTTATGGGGGATCAGTCGAAATTAATCAATAGGGATGTTTTGGGGATTAATGGTTGCCTTTACTTTGGTATTCTGCATCCCTTCACAAAAACCATGAAGTGGTTGCCCTTCACATCCATGAAATGGATATGCTACGTACAATGTTGCACGGTTAACGACAGTCATGTTTTACTTCACAACTTTGAGTCTTGGGGAGGTGCTTTTCGCAGCGTTACCGTCACAGCGTTGGGCAACCATGATACCATGTGAGTGTTACGCAGCGTTATGCTGCAAGAAATCATTGCAATGAGTCACGATTCACTCGATTCACTCTTTATGTGGCATTTAGGTTGCCAGCTTAACATGGTTTTGTTGTATTTAGGTTGCCATTTTTCAATTTCACTCATTGCATTTAGCTTGCCAGCTCAATCAAGAGTAAGAGCATTTTTTGTTCAATTGATTATGCGAGGGACAAGGCTCAAAGAGGTCCCTTGTGGGAAGCAAAAGTCACAAGACCGCTGCACCTTGGTTCAAGAATCGCACGCCTGCGACTGGGATGTGCTGGCCGGAGCACAGGGTGAAGCCTTGAAGTGGGGCTAAAGCTTCCGAACTTTCACCTTATCTTGGTGGTGCTTTCAACCCCTATGAAAAAAAATCATGAACCAAGCAATGGTTAATAAATCCTAGTGAAAATAGAAAATGTTTGAAACCACCAGCCGGTTATCCAAGAGATGCGCCGGTCAAATGAGGAAAGTTTCGTTCCAAAAGAATCCTCTCCGGCCTTAGGAGACATCCACCTACACAAGTGAAAATACCTCATAAATCTCTGGGCAGCTCGAAAATCTCACCTGAGCAAAATAGATTGTCGCCAAATGAAGATTCAGAAAACTCTAACTTATGTCCACCAATATGGGTCAGCCCGGCTGGTTGAGCTTGTTGTTTGAATCAGATCATCTGATCATCCGGTTGCCAACATGACCAAACCATCATGGCTATCTTACATGACTCCCCGACTCCCCCGTTCCGTCATTGTAGCCGCTTCATTGTAAGAAACTCCAACTGAAGCAGGGGCTGTGAGAAAAACCTCGTGTAATCAATAATATTGATGCTTTTTTGTCCTCATGCCCTGGATGGTGATAAATGTGATAAGCCGAACTATGAAACAGGGTGCAAATAACCCCTATAAATCAACAAGAGATTTAACATGGCAACCGAAAATCCACCATAAATGGATCATTTCCCAGGCTTCTCTATAAGACATGGTGATTGACCAGCCAGCCATGGTAGATTACCGAGGGGATCCGGAGGGTATCGATTTCTGCCTCAGCTGGTGATGTCAAGACCTTGGAGTAGGAGCCTTCCACTTCGATCGGCAGTGAACAATCACCCAATGGCAAACAGGTCGGTACCCGTTTTGCTTTAAATTACCTGAATGTTCATTACTATCTTGAATTAATTAGCCAGGTAATAGTAAACCAACCAAGAGTTTCAACTCTAGTTTCATTCAAATAAACTAGTTTGATGGGAAGCTTCATGAATAGTGTTCAGCTAGTTCATCATTACCTGGCTAGTTTAACCAGCCATTCATAGTTATTACTAGCTTGAAGTAACTGGCCATTAATAGCGTTCGACTAGCCATCAATAGTCTTCGTCTATCTCGAAGCCAGTTGAACTCTGCACAGCATCGCGGACATCGCCTCATGGCATCCGCATTGGCCACATGTAGTGGCACCATGGGCAAGTCCTACGGCAGAGTCATGGGAATCAACGGTGAAAGCTAAATTTTCAACACCGGAAACATCGTGAAATCATGCTTGTTTGGAAATAAAAGCATGCTGGACTGCGCAACGTTGAGCCTTTCTGTGTGTAAAGACGTGGAAGTTTTCTATATAAATAGTCATATCTATGATCTTTAAATAAAAACATCAGAAAACAAAAAAACACAATTTTATCAAAGATAAACAATTAAATCCATAAATCTATATACTGTATAAGCTAAATGATTACATCTATAAATACAAGACATTGACAAACACCTTCAAAAACAAATACTCAAGTTCGTTGCCCACGTTCAAGCAATCCTTGTGGATTTGCGCACGGCCTGGGCTCTTTCCACGACGGAGACCCTGGCAACCAGCTGAAGTTGCAGGCCCCGGTGTTGAAACCAACCCCTTAGGATTACCTAAGGTTGTCTAAACCCTTGGTTTTAACACCAACCTTTAGGTTATGACTGGAATGATGCTGTTGATTGAAACCGTTTGTTTTTTACAATGAGGATAACCATCAATATTACAATACTGTTTGTTGGTTACCCTCATTGCTGATTCAAATTATAAGAGTGGATTGGACAAGCGAAGGGTTTCATCATACTATGATTGTTCTACATAAATTTGATTGAAACTATAACCAACATATGAGACCAAAAATAAGGGATCTATCATAATGTGATGCCAACAAATTAGTATGATGAAACCAACAATGTGATGAAAGCAACGCTTGACAGTCCTATGGCCATCCCGTGCAACTGTTTCCTGGTGAAAGGACCTTCAATTCTGACTCTCGCACTCATGTCGACATTTGTTAGACTTTACAGGATTACAAATGTTGAACTGGCAGCGTCTGTATCATGATTTTGCTGGAAAAGAGTGACCTCCTTTACAGCTACGTCTCCACATATGAACCATACATAGAAATATGTGATTGTGCATACCCAGATATCACAAATTCATGCATATAGCGTACAACATTCAATATAATCATATGGATATAAATACATATCATATTCAATGAATATCATGTTCAATGAATACGTATCATATTCAATAAATATCATATTCAATGAATAGATATCATATTCAATAAAGACATAGATATAATATGATATAATCAATATGAATACTTGAATTTAGTTGAATAGATCTGATTCGAGTTGCATTCCCTGCATTCCATCAATGCAGCGTGCGGCCACCTACCTCGGATCCAGCTTCGACAAAACGCCTGACACCGGGAGAAAACGTCAGTGCTCAGATCTGACTCACCCTCAAGACGGTGTTGGAAGCAGGATCTGGAAACGGTCAAGGATTTCACCATCAGCCTGGGGTAGTGATTCACATCCCAACAGTTCTACTATGTTCTACTAGTAAGATCTAGTAACTGGTCATTTTTTGGGGGATGACAGGTACAGACTGTTGACCGCCAATTCAGTGTGTTCAACTCAATGACACAGTTCCGTAGAGACATTTGAAATGATGAACATCTTGTTGCATTGCCATGTCCGACCTTTCACTGCGACCTTTCTCTGTGGTGCGCGGGGAGGCCCGCTGTTGAGCCTCCTGGCAAGGCCAAGGCTTTTTCCAAGGATTGGCTGAGCAAATGCCTACAAATATGGGTGTCCAAAAATGGTGGTACTTCATAAGCATCCAACAAGGGCAATTATTCATAGGACAAAGCCATATCTATGATTTTCTGTCACCATGTCCACATGAATATAATCAGTGAAAATAGTTCCGACCCTGCTTCCCAGTCGAGACAATACCCAACCAATTTTCACAAGAACACTGCGAACCTCGTGGATTTACCCCCTGCTAAACGAAGCAATGGAAGCGGAAAATCCACCATCTATAGATTCTTTACCTCTCAAAGATGCTGATGTTCAACTTCCAGGTCAGCTTCCGAGAGGGTCTGGTGGATTGCCGGCCCAACAACTCGCTCGGCACCAAAACTCGGGGAATGCCCAGGCTTCACGGAGGGAAGTCACTGTGCAAGACGTGGGGCAGTTATCCTATGATATGACATTATATGGTTGTGGGTCAAAATTAACCAGCCAACCAATGGTTGATAGTAGCTGATTCATGGTTAATAATAGGGGAAAATGACCAACAATAGCAGGGGATATACCAACTATACATGGTTGTGGGTCAATATTAACCAGCCAGTAATGGGGGATGATAACCAAAACTAATAGGGAAAACAATGGGTAATGATTGGGGAACCAGGGGTACAGGGTTTTGACCCACTGCCATATTGTAGAATAGACATTCATAGAAAAAACCTAAAGTAAAATACCATCAGTACAATCACATATTGTATAGTGGAATGGAACAGAATGGAAAACAATAGAAAGCAATGTCAAACAAAGTGCAATCTACTACAATAACATGTAGTATATTAGAATATAATTTGACCCACCAGTTGGGATCAACCAGAGGCAACCATCAAATCATTTGTTCAACATCCTTGTTTGATCGTTCCTTGAGGTAGCTTGTTGAACATGATCAATTCAGTGCATGCGCTTAAGCTGGTTGATGACTTTAAAACGTGAAACATCAAGAACCAAAGCCCCAATTCCTAGCATCGATGAATACCAAAATGCTAATAGGTTCATCAAACATGAGATGACATGAGTAAGCAGTAGTAATCCGTATTAAGTAATGATCATGATCAATCACAAACATTGAGATTCGGAATGATAGTTAGCAAAAAGAATCCATGACAATTGATGAGCAACGATCTATATACAAATAAACAATCTTTTTGCATATAATTGTATATATAGATATATCAATGATCATTAGCAAACTCCCTGCATCAATGATCACTCCATAGCTACAGCCTGCGCCAACCTCCGACCCCGTGGATCGCTCTCCTTGGAACGACCCACGGCACTCGGAGTCATCTCCAAGCTGAGCGAAGGGAGCTGAACCGAAGGAAGTGCATCGCGAAAAATGGGGGTTTCTTAAGGCATAGGGAACCCCAACAAGGGTTTGTTTATTACTGCAATGGTACATGTATAATGGTTCATAATATGGGATAAGGACCAACAATAATGGTCAATAACTCAATAACCATATGGTGGTTCCTTAAGGCATAGGGAACGCCAAAAACGGTTGGTATATCATTGTAAATGACTATTATTGGATGATTTGGAGGTACACCTATTTTAGGAAATCACCATTCACTACTATTCACTACTACAATGACTACTGGATAATTTACGACGATAAATGATTCATGAACTAGTGATGATCCACCCAAAAAGAGTTGGTTCATTTCTATGGTCGCTGCACTGGTTACTGGTGGGTGATTTTGGGGTACCCCTATGAATTGAGAAACACCCATATGTGATATAATATATGGGTGTTTCTCAAGCCAGTTTGGGGAGGTTATGGATGGTCTATTACCAAAAATGGTTGATGATATAAACGATGATAGTGTAACTAGGGTACCCCTGCGAAATGAGAAACCACTACACGGATGGAAATAAGCTTGGATATAAGGAATCGGTATATAGATGGGTACCAGGACCGATATGTGGTATATGGATGGACATGTAAATATACAGATGGATGGAAATGTGCATATAACACAAGTGTAAAGGAAATTGGATATATGGTTAGACTAGATAAATATATGGATCGATAGAATAAATGATACACTGTAGATCAGATTAGATTTGACATACATGAGTTGCAGGTTTAGACTTTCTCGCTTAGATTTGGTGAGATTGAATAGATATAGATATGCTACATGCTATGAATGGATATCATTTATGCAGACATATAGCAGCACACAATAGAATACATTATCCAAAACATTACATCCTACAACATTACTCAACACCACAGCAAAAAAATATTGGATGGAAATTGTACAGCACGATGATCGAGGAAAACTATATATACATATCAAGGACTGATTCACAAAAATATGTTATCATCGATTGCAATTTTGATGATTGCTGCATGCACTGGTCTGGTGCATATCAGCCGAAGAAAGTATCTCACGAGGAATTTGACACTCAAACTTGTAATATCAAGTTAACGATTTTTTGCAGGTGGCTTAGACTAAGACACATGAAGAATGGTTCGGATACGAAATCCTTCCTGGATATCAACACAGATTCATAATGTTAGAACACATCATATCCATTTTGTATCCTTACAAATGCAGAGGCAATCCATAGTCCGCAATGGAAAACTACAGCAATTCAACCGAAAGCTTGGCACCTTTTATTGTTGTGCGTGTTCTTAGGATGCTTTGGGGGTTGCCTCGGGTGAGCAACAATCCCAAACTAAATGGCTCATCCGATTGTCTTTTCCCCGGGAGTCCCAAGCGCGGTACGATTTCAAATGTGAAACCTCGTCAGCTCCACAATGTTTGTCACATGTCAAGGTCGTCCATTTGAGGGTAGAGTTTCTGCGACCAAAACAAGAAATCTATCCAATTGATGAAAACACCTACATAGATTTATTTACGCATTTAATTATACACGTGTGTATACATATATTGTTTGTTCATACACATGACAGTTGGAAATGACTCACTCTCAATATTCATTTGAACCCGGTTGTCAAAATCAATAATAATCACACCAGTATCATCTACGTGAATCTGAATTTTGCCCTGAACGAACAAAAATTCGAACATGTAACCAAACACTCACTATAGCTATCCCTGGAGATACGATCAGCATCTACCAGCGATAGCACATCCTGTTGTGCCGAATTTTACCGTGAAAACTGGTCTTGGTGGCCTATAGATCCCTTGCTAAAAATATATGTTTAATGGTTATATGGTAAATCAATCATATCCCAAAAACACTAAAAACCTAAGTTAGTGGGTATAAGCCATCCAGTGGTCACTGCCAATGCTTTCAGGGCCCAAACCTTGGTGGTTGAGCAGCGGACCTGGTGTAACTCAGCGAGTTCTTCACCTTGGCTAAGTTCGATCCGTGCTGAGGTGATCAGGTGGTTGCCAAGCCATAGTGGTACGCCAAAAACCATTGGTTTATAACATGTACCAATGGGTTTAGAACAGTTATATGGTGGTTTCTCAGAATAGGGGTACCCCTAAATCATCCATCAATAGTCATTTGTAGTAATAAACCAACCATGATAACATATACTAATGGGTTTATAACAACTATATGGCAGCGGGTCAAAACCCTTAGTCCCCCTGGTTCCCATCAGTAACCGTTGTTTTCCCTATTATTGTTGATGAATATTAATGGTTAATATTGACCCATACCCATATATGTAACCCCCAATAGTTTTGGGGTATTACTGACCCCCAGTAGTGGTGTTTGTTTCATGATTGTTACGTTACTGTTGGGGGCTAGTAACTATGAACCAAAAACCACTATTGGCATATTATAAACCAAAATAGATCTCCATTGTGGCCATGACTTGGGAGTTAGTAATTTTGACCCACCCGTGTGCTCAATTGTATAGTAGCAGTAGTACTCGGGCAATCAATATCGGGGCGGAAGTTTCAAGGGTTGACTAGAATCCAAAGACAACTTGTATATTACGATATGATGTGTGAGCTTGCTTTCTTTTGATTGAGAAAAACGATCTCAAGGATAGGCATCTGTATGTTAATCATATATCGTATATATATATATATACATTCATACGTGTATACATACCATATCGATATCAATATCGTCAATATCTTATAACTTTAATATATGCAAACATATCGTATGCTGTATATAGTTATCTATGTATACACAATGTCACCTTATTGATGGATAATCATCACTCATCACTCTGCGTATTGTGCCCTGCAGGCCATTGGGAATGCTAAACCCATCGATGATTCTGGAGCGGCTAAACTATGCACACGTCCTTTACAAGGTGCCGAATGGGTTTCACAACATCTCACCACCGCCCAACCACCATGGATGTTTACTAGCGTTCACAGTCTTCACTCGTGTCATGTTTTCTTTCTTTCATGATTTGGTAGCTTCTTAATAGTTGGGGGTACCACCAAGTTCTGGTTGGTTGATTGCGATAAATGGTTACTCGAAAGGATGATTGGGATGAGGTACCCCTGTTTGGTGGTTTCTCAAAATGGGGTACCCGCAAATCATCCATGTCTAATCATGTATAATTCTGTAGTAATATGTAGTAATGAACCAACCATTTTTAGGGTTTCCCTATTTCAAGAATAATTTTGAGAAACCCCATTTTTTTTCTGAAATGGTACAATCATTTTGAGAAACCACCATTTCATACCATTTCAAATCGTTTTCGAAGTGCTTCAAATCCACCGCAAGGGGCATAGCTGATCGACATGTGAAAACATTGGGGTGACTCTGCTCCCTTGGAGCTGAAGTCCAATTCAAAGCTTGGCGAAGCATCTGCACAAACCCAAGTCTCACTAGGTATCACCGGGTGCCCGAAATTTGGAAGCCCAAAAATCCATTAGGTACCACCAGGTATCACCGGGTGCCGGAAATTTGGAAGCCCCAAAAACCATCAACAAGTGAACAGTCGATGTTGATGTCCAGCGACAGTTTGGCTTCCAAATTCCTGGCACCAACCATTCCAACCATGTGAATACTTGTTCAATATTACTACCCTCCGGTAAACTAACATGGCTGGCTGGAAAATCCACAATTTGTTCGGCAAAACCCTGGGAAATCATCCATTTATAGTGGATTATCCAGCCAGCCGCGTTAGTTTACCAGAGGGTAATAACACTTGGCCAACTGGCTGTGGGTCGAAACCCTGTACCCCTGGTTCCCTATCATTCACCATTATTTTCCCTATAGTTGGTTGGTTGTTATCCACCATGACATTGGTTCATTAATATTGACCCAGCTCGCCATGTATAGCTGGTATATCCCCTACTATTGTTAGTTATCATCCCCTATGATTAATCATTGACCAGCTAGTTAACCATTGCTATTGGTTGGTTAATATTGACCTATAGCTAGTTAATATTAATCATTAACCAGCTAGTTAACCGTTGTTATTGATAATAACACTTGGCCAACTGATTACCGTAGATGTGGATGCCTCAAACTCCGTCGGACATCGGCAGGCCTGAGGCGTGGTCCCGTGCCGACGCCTGGGCCGACAGGTCAAGCTGTGTACGAGCTGGTCCCGCTCGAAGTGGTGATGAGATGTAGCCAACCATGATGAACAATGGTATTAAATCATGGGAGTTGTTGGCCATGGTTAACCATGCTTAACCATGGTTAACAATGGTTGATAATGGTTAATAATGATTAATAATGATTAATGATGGTTAATAATGATTAATAATGATTAATAATGATTAATAATGATTAATAATGGTTAATAATGATGGTTAATAATGGTTATGGTAGGGGATATGATAGGGGATATAATAGCCACCATCAACCATTAACACCGGCTTAGTAGGCATCTATTTCTGGGATCAAACAATAGTAGTTAATCATAAATTGTATTGTATTTAATGATGGTATTACCATCACTAGATGTAATCAGTATTAGCACATTGACAAAAAATGACTTTGATTATTCTGATTTCGGTATTGAATCAAACATCTATTTAACCCAAACCAGCAAATAATCACAAATTAATCAGGATTGTTGTTAAATAATATTGTACCAATACTGACTTCTGTACGTAACCGAAATCAGTGGTTGATGATTGTGAATAGTAGATCTATAGATCCATAAAACTCCTATGTTCCATGGTTACTTAAACTCCAATACTCAGTGATAACCACTTCTGGTGTTCTACGGGGGTTTCGCAAGCTGGGGTACCCCCAGGTATCCTCCTGTATATTACTGTATCCATCTACAGTAGTAAACCAACCATTTTGGGGGTCCCCTGGTTTGAGAACCTCCCCCCCAATTTATTTGTGTCCATGCATTTGGATATGTCGGAAGAACAACAATGGTATTTCCAAGCCGCCAAAAATGACTCACACCTGCCAATGCAAACTGCTGCGAATATGACCCGTACTGGCGGTATATTACATTCAAAATGTTCAACTTACAGTACATCCTCCTTCTGAACATCTATACATGTGACAACTGTGGGCTTCAGCACTACAGCAGCTGATGATGAAAATACTAATGCAGCATTGCTTCGCTTGAAAAGGCAATGTTTCAAACCAAACAACAACCTGCCACCTTTTTAGTAAATCAAACATGCTAAACCGTCCTGGTATCAGCTTGCTAAACACATTCACTTTGCAACAAGCCCTGATTGTTGCACTGGCAACAGAATCATCATTTCCGATGAAAACTTGTACACCAAAACCTCAGGAATATCAAAATCATGCCCAATTTTTGCTAGAAAAAAATATGTCGCTGAGCGGATACCTTTTACCAAAAAAAAGTGTTCTATTTTCTTTTGATAGGATCCCCTTTCCTTCCAGTTACCTTTAGAGTAGGCAATTGACCAACCCCAGTTGCAACAATGATGGAAACCAGCTGCTTACCTATTACTGGCTTGAAAGCGATCTCGTTCTGTACATTCTGAAAAGTTCTCAAATGCTCCAATGTTTGACTGGCGAGTAATTTGACTGTGGCTCAACCGCCCCCGTACCCCTGGCTGTTCACATCCCCCAAATGACCAAACTTATCTTTGAGCGCGGAAGGCGGACAAAAGAAGTCTCATGTCTTGGCAAGCTAGTCTTTGTTGGGAAGTTCACCTAATCAACTTGTCTTGCCGTTTGATTTTGACTTGCACCGATGTATCCTCAAAATGGCTTTGAGTCAAAACCTTGTAACCCTGGTTCCCCTACTATTAACCATTGTTTTCCTCATTATTGGTTGGTCACTATCCCCTATTACTGGTTGGTTAATATTGACCCATAGCCAAATGCTGGCCAGCGGCGGAGATCGTGATCGGCATCGCGGATCAGGGCTTTTGCCACAGATGCGTTGCGTGACGCGAGGCTCAGGTGTTCCTTCGGCATAGAGAGGTGTTCAACACCGTTGTGGCTCATGGTTCTTTGCGCAGGATGGGCTTTCTAGGGATGTGATATGATATGGATTTATGATAATTAAGGTAGAATACAACACAAATACAATACAATACAAATAGAAAATGAATGTAGAATACCAAAACGCATTGTCTGTGCAGCTTGCAAGTGCAGAAATCTGAGCACCCATTTCGCCACCATCACACCACAACGGAAATCTGCTGCGGCTGCCAAAGCAGACCCACAGCTGTCCCGAACACAATAGTTGGCAGTCTCAAGACTGGCAAGAGCGGCCACAAACAAGAACCATATTCACACGATTGACACCCATTGAAGAGGCCACTTGGTTTGAGATTCGAGACATTTGGAAATGAGTTGAAAGGACTCTTGTATGTCAAGTATGGAAACGCCCACAATCGGGCGTTCCAGAGCTATATCATGAAAAGAGGAAAATGTGCACAGAAATCACCAGGCAGTTTGTGAGGAACCATGCTTTCAGAAGAAAAACACCTGATCCCAGCCTAGAATTTCTCCCGGAGATTTCCGCGGATCAGGGCTTTTGCCATAGATGCGCCGTGTCAAACGCGGCTCCGGTGTTCCTGGCAGACGCTTTTGGGCAAAGGCATGTAGCAAGGCACCGAGCAAACGCCAAACCATTACCATACCAAACCGGTCCATCAGCCAGCAGTGGTTTACGCTACGCATGTTTTTTGTTGGGGTGGATCCAACTGGGAACTCACTGAAGATATTGATACAACTGGCTTGTCTAAGCCATCTATGCCCAGTTCTTCAAAAAACTGGTCCCAAAGTATAAGACTCTCGTCTCAGAAATCTTGCAAAGCTCCAACCTGTGGTTGGCACAAAGAGTAGATGTTCCACAGCTAACCTGCTTTCCAATCCGAAACATCTAAGCCGCAAAAATCACCCGGTGCTTTCGCAGCTCCGCATCATGTCTACCAAACAATTGTCCAGGCATTGCTGATTCAATATGCATGTTGGGTCCCATGGTTTTGGGGATTTTGCCTGTATCTAAGCACATCTTGTGGTAACCTGACAAATTCATCTTAAACTTCGCCCTCATTCCAGCCTAGAATTTCTCCCGGAGATTTCCGCGGATCAGGGCTTTTGCCATAGATGCGCCGTGTCAAACGCGGCTCCGGTGTTCCTGGCAGACGCTTTTGGGCAAAGGCATGTAGCAAGGCACCGATCGCAGTAGGCATATCCTCAACTCTGGGAAGATTTGTACAACCTGATCTTCGTGATGTTGGGTAGCCCAGTTCTGCCAAGAACCTAGGAATTGAATCAGTTCAATCCAGTGAATCACTCAAGATAACCTGCCAGAATCTCTGTTCGCCAAATGCAGCACCTAAATTCGTATGGAGGGGTTGATATGTCCCCCATCTGTTTCAAGAGTTTCGACGGGAACGGCCAATTCATGACAACCATGGACCAAGGTGAACAGGCTTCACCAAAGAAACCGGCTTGGATCGCTTGCCGATTTGAGAGTCGACAACATAGTAGAGAACTCAGGCAACCGTCATGATCGGTTTGTTGCTATTAATGATTTATAAACTGGATGATTTTGAGGTCCGCTTTTTTTTAGAAAAACACATTTGAATGTAACAGACATACATATCGTATGTCCACATGAATTATCTTCCCTGTGAATCACAAATCATCACGATGAGAAGAAACTTCAGCCATGCGTTGAGCAGCTTGTGTGCCAGCATCCCCATGGACCAACACCCACCCACCCACAACTGACCCGAGCCTCACCAAGTTTGGGCCTTTCAAATCTACCATGATAATCAATTTTGATCTACCATTGTTCCATAATCATCCATGATATTCTCTACATTTCATACTTCGCTTGGCATTCATAAGATCTGGAAACCATTCTAAACACAATGCATAACGTCATATTGCCACTCACGAGCTTGGACAATCTTCAGGAAACCTTTGAGTTTTAAGGTTTCCTGTAAACTTCCCCAGGAAATAGACTGGCTGGTGGAAAAATAATAGTCAATCAGTCAACCATGTGATTAATACAATGTGTGAAAATGAAAAATGTCAATCAAACCACCAAACAGGAAATCATTTCTGGGAACGCCAAGTTGGCCATGAAGTTCACGGGTGGTGAGTGTGGGAACCTTTCATAACTCAACCCCCTTGGTCCTTCGTCGCCCTGCCTATGAACTCGGAGGCAGCAGGCGATTTCCGCGGATAGCTCGAACAGCGTCGCGACAGTACACGACCACGGTGTTCTGGGCAACAGCAAGGCAGCAATGTTACGCCAACAGTTGGGCCTAAGAATTCACTGATTAAGATCCTGGGGAAATGCTGAAATCAAGTTGAATCCATCAAATGACCAATGATTACATTTGAATGTAATCATCCAAAATGATGGATGAACATTTGAATCATCCGAAATGAATACATCAAGACGTGTTCATCCAATGATTCTTTTTTGAGTTTCTTAGTTGCTTAACGTTTACTTCGCTAAGAAATGCAAAAAAACAACGGCGATCTTCTTTTGGGAACACGTGAAATGGTGACTTCAAGACGGTTTCCCCTTCGCGCCTGGCGTCCTTAGCGGCATAGCACCCGACATCCGTGGATCTGGGCTCTTGCCGACCAAGCGCCGAAGAATGCCAGAAGAACGACTGGGACCTGGCCAGGATGGTGCGCCGGAGACCCACTGCCCACAGGATCAGCGAGCATGGGATTTTCATGGATCGATTGCTCATCGCTTCAGGTCGAAGTGATTGGTATCCATAAATTGAGGCTGCTGGGTTCGAGATGGTGAAGAATGGTGCAGGAACCCTGGAAAGTATTGTCGTTGGCAGGCCACTATACCGCTGCTACACGATTCAATTCTGCTGTCTTGGAAGCACCCAAGTCTGTTGTCAAAGTGAACGTGTTCAACAATTGGCTACAACAGAAGGATGCCAACAATAGACTCACTGATCAACGGGCCCTGGATCTGAAGTCCTGCCGCCACTCCAACCTGCGGTAGCAATGCGTGGATCAGGGCTCTTGCCAACAATGCGGCGCAAGATGCCCAAGCCTCGAGCCGAGCGCTGTGGACGGCCGAGCTAAAAGCCGAGTGTTGGCTGTAAAGCCTGGTGGTTTTATAGGGGATTGTAGTGGTTTTATATGGTGTTACAAGGGAATGAGCGGACTATATTGGTTCATAATAGCGAATAATAGCCAACAATAAGACCAATGCGGTGGTTTCTGAGTGGAGTGGTCAGAATTTCCCTGCGCACGGAAGGAACGCTCAGACTCAGATAGACCACTGTGCTGAGATATGTTTCAGCATCCCGTTCCATTGACCCAAAACAGGTTGACTCTGATTTGGCCACCGGTAGATCCTTGTCAGTGTGGGGATGTTGGTCACTATGCATGATCCGACAAAGACTGACAAACTGCAAATTTGGCACTGACTCCTGTGTGTTTGATCCAGTGGCATAATGGGAGATCCATACCGTACAACCACCCATGTGGTTTCAGTTCAAACAGCAGCTGCTATCAAAAAGTTTCGGTTTGTTCACGGCGAAACAGGGATGTTGTGACCATGTGTAACTATATACTATCGCACTATTATACTTGATTCATATTGTGACACCATTACTCACCAACTAATACATAGTATCATTCACCCAAGCATCAGCCGTTCTTGACCATACTTCACATCATCAGTATTCAACTACGAATAAGTTGTTATCCACTATTAAGCTTCACCAAAATCATCAAACATCGTTAAGCACCATTAACCATCATTGTTGTCGTCGTTACCCAGCTTGTTAACCATTGAATCTTTACTTTTGTTGGTTATTTTACTTAACCATTGATGATTATCATCAACCATCCTTCATTTAATCACTTGACCATTAGTATCACCATTGTTGCCATCATGTTCTATCATTTCCCATCATCGACCATCATCAACCATCCTTCACCATCATATGGCGATGGGTCAAAACCCTGTACCCCTGATTTCCCTATCATTTATCATTGTTCTCGCTATTTTTGTTGGTTATTATCCCTAATTATTGGTTTATTAATATTAACCCATAGCCATATAGTTGGTAGATCCTCTACTATTGTTGCTTCATATCCCCATCATTTCCCATCATTGATCATCAACCATCCTTCGCCATCACCCCCAGCTTAACCAGCTCACCCTAGTATTGTTGGCTCCCCAACTAGTTGGTATCTATCCTCTAATTATAAAAGCCTAGTTGGGGAGCCTAATATCCCCAACTAATATCCCCAACTTGTTACGTAGTTATCATCCCTATTATCAACCAGCTTCGCCAGCTCAGCTTTACCCCCAACCAGCTACCAGCTTCACCGGCTCCCCCCCCATGGCTTGACCGCCAGCCATCCACCACCACGCTGGGCGCCGGGCCTGTGGACGTGGCGGGCGGCAGCGGGACACTTTTCGGCTCCACGCGTCCAGCGCAAGGGCTGGGAGGTGGCTGCAGCTGTCGGCGCCTACCAGGAGTGGCGCCTGTGATTCTGGTGGAGGTTGGTGATAGGTTAATGGTAGTTTCATGGTTAGTGATTGAGAGGTGAATGATAGTTTAGTAATAGTTTAATTACGGTGATTGTTTGGGTTTAAGGATGGTTTAATGATAGTTATAGTTTAATGATTGGTTTGATGATGGGTTTCATGATCAGTTCGATGATGGGTATGTGATGGTTAATGGCAATAGTTTAATCATGGTTGATGGTTTTGTGATGGGTATAGGGTGGTTCATGATAGTAAATGATGAATCGTGGCTGAATAAATCGGTTTAATACGGTTTTGGCTAACGTTCATCTGGGATCAATTGTGGTTCATTGCCAATGGTTACCAATGGTGGGATTACGATAATGAATTTGTGATGATGAATGCATTGAATAGTGGCTGCATATGTTGCTTGAAAAAGATGGTTTTCACTTTAGTTTAAGGATGGTTCCATGTTGGTCTGACGATGGCATCATGATGGTGGTTGATGGTTATTGATGGTTGATAATCAACTATGTAAGAATGGTCATTCATGGCTCTTTTCTCAAGACATTGCTGAAAGAATGTGGGGATACATGGGGTACTTGTATCCTTGAAAAGAGCAACATGACCCACTTGTTTACACGAGCATATACAAAACAGCAAAGTGTGCAAATTATCTAAGTTGTACATACTAATACATATCATATGTATCATATGGATGTTTCTCAAAATAGGGGACCCCAAAAATGGATGGTTTATTGCTATCAATGGTTTAACATGGATGATTTAGGGGTACCCCTATGGCTGGAGAAACAACCATATTGGTCTCATTGTTGGTATTATCCCCTATGTTTTACCAGTGCAATCCCTTACAAAACAGTGTAAGAGCCCTATGACTTGAGAAACCACCACATATGTGCAGCTAAAACAAGGGGTTCATGTTCGGCGCATCCCTGAGTCACCATCACCTGCTATGTTCCGAGTCACTTCCAACATAAAGGGTCCATGATTCCAACTGAAAAGCTGAACCGATTCCACCGGCCGAAAAACTCAACGGCTTCAACTGGACTCAACTCGACTCAACTGCACTCACTGCACCAAGGGACTCTTCACGCAGCATCTTCCGCACGTTTTCCCGGGACTTCGGTGTGATCCCAGGAACTTCAGGCGCAGTTGGCACAGGTGCGGTGCCAGGTGCAATGGCCTGCGCACCAGATGCAGTGCCTGGCAGAGAAGCAGCAGTTGCAGGGACAGATCTAAGACATCAATGACTGAAACTATAAAAAATTGGGTAAGTTATATTATTTAAATATATTCTGAATAATTAATATTCTTACTAAATATTTTGACTAGATATAAGAATAATTTGGCTGAAACTATAAGTTATATTATTATATCGAAGATGGTTTGAGTATATATTCAGTCATAATATTAAATCCATCATGAATAATATACCCATATGGCGAGCTGGGTCAAGCACTTCACCATCAATTTCATGGCTTGCAATGACCAACCAAAATCATTGTGAAAACAATGGTCAATGATGGGGAACCAGGGGCACTAAGGGCGTTTGACCCACAGCCATATGGTTGAAGTATATTACATATAACATATATGATATCATCTTATATGCTATTGTTAAAAGCAATATTGTACCTGATATGTATACTGATTATGTAGGTCATATGTTCAAGATATCATGATATTGTGAAGCTATGATACGATGTAGATTTATGTATATTTCATGTTGTAATATCATGTAAGCTATAAGCTTTCTAAGGGACATGTAAATAGTTGTACTCATAAGTATACAATATAGGGAAGGCGATAATTGTTTTTCACACACAGAATTTGTGAGATACTGCACGTTCTATTACGTGCAATAAATCATAGTTGTGTGCTTTATCCAAAGTGACCATGATAATATCAATATATCAAACAATATAATTATACATACATCCTACCGTCAGAATAACAAATTCCAATGGCCACTCAGCGTGGCTCCGGTCATCCAGCTAGTTGATCAACAACCGCGAAGACAAGCACCAGGAGACTTGCAAGATCTTATAGACAAAAAATCCTCGTGAAAAAGGGGTGACAAATGATGCTTTTGTTAAGCCATTGGAGCACATTAAGATCAGTATATTAGCATCTTTCGTGGGGAAACAATTCTGATTTAGCGGTGCCATCATTTCGCAAAAGCCTATGGCAACCATGGCCATTGGATTGCACTGATCCAAGGAAGCAATGAAACCTGGGATCTGCCACTGGATTCACCGTACTTGCGCTCCTTGTCATGATACTCTTCTTGTCGTGAACATCGTCACCACCAACCGACCCAACCAATCAACCAATCAGCAGCAACCGCATCATCCTCATCAATTTCGGTCAGCAAGCTCGGCAGGTGGATCTAGAAACAACCAGTAAACAGCGGAAAGAAATATTCGCAGTTCTTCTCCTGGCCTGGTCATGTCATGTCATGTTTGAAGGTATGCATTCAAGCATCATAGCTATGAGATCAGAAAATTTCACGTGGATTTAAGAGCTTTGAAACACTTCTACCTAAGCCACCAACCCTTACTGTGCCTCATAAACCACCCCAATTCTTCCTGCGACCGACATGGGTATGTGCCAAGTCATAGTGGTACCCCCAATCAACCAAGGGTTTCCATTCGTAAAATGATCGTTAGCTTTGGTGACCGGTCATGGCTTGGCTAGTACCCACATGGTGGCTTCTCAAAATAGGGAACCCCACAAAAGGGTTGGTTTAGTACTAGAAATCGTTGATATTGGATGGTTTGGGGGGTTCTCTAGTTTAAGAAACCACCATAGTCATTGACCAATATTGTTGGTCATTCTCCCCCTATTCTTAACCATTCTAAATGGTTTGAATCCCTATCATTAACCATTCTAAACGGTTTTAACCACATCATCCCACATCATTCTCCCCACCTTCACCGGACGTCGCGTTGGATCCCATGTTGTCTTTGCTCCAAACCCATCGCCTGCAAGTCCAGGGCGCTGACAAGTGGCAGCTGAGGAGTTCAATTCAAGAGTTTTTGCTGATTGGTTAATACAAGCTGCCACTATTGAATTATTACCAGCTGACCATTACTAATCATTCTTCTCAATTATTACCATTATTGGTCAATGATGATTAGTAATGGTAATAATGCTGGTGGTAGTCATGGTTAATCATGATAATGGTTGATAATGGTAATAATTGAGAAGAATGGTAATAACTGCTGGTAGTCATTAATTGATAATCTGGTTTGATAATAATGATTAATGATGGTAAATAATGCTCAGAAATAGGTTAGTCATGGTTAAGTAGTAATGGTTGGTAATGGCTACCCAGGATTAATAAACCCTAGGTTTATTAATTGGGGGTATCCCCTAAAAGCCTTGGTTTTCCATTAAAATGGGAACCCCCCTAGTTAATCAACCAGGGGTTTATTAATCCTGGGTAGCCATTAATAGTGATTCATGATTAATAATGGTTCGTTGAAGTCATTGATTCATCAAGCTGATTGAAGAGTACACCCGCCTTTCCAGTTACCTCTGAATGTTGTAAGCAGGTAAGAACTGAAAACGACTAAGTAGGGGATGGTAACTATTACTATTATCAAATATGGTTATTAGTATTAGGGGATTCAGTTACCTGAATAGTAGGAAACCCCAGGTAAGTAGGGATAGTTACCCATTGTCTCTTGGTAACTTAACCCCACTAAGAACTTCTGCCACGGCTGAGCTCCAATTTTGCTGAGTTGGATTGACAAAACAGTGAGCCTTGGGGGACATAGGGATTTGTCTCGCTTGCCAGCGGGATATGTTGCCAAATTCTGTCTGCCTTGCGCCAGACTTGTACCCAAACACCTGGATCCTCACCAAAACTGCTTACACAGTAAGCTTTCTTGGAAAGAATCATGACTACCAATGAGAACTATCAAACAGACACCTTAAATTGTTCAAGACGTGGAACTCACTTATTTCGTCTTTCAAATTAGTTCGTCAGGTAGTAAATGAGTTGAGTTGGGGTTCACATTGCTTCCTCCCCTTTCACTGCAGCAGGTGCGTACCAGGTTTCAGCTAAACGGGCGCGGTCCAATCCCAAAGAGACCTCGCTGCAATTGCCGGAAGTTGCAGAGGAACGCGAAAAAATCCGAGATGAGATCACATGGTCACATTGTCACGCCAAGATTAATGCTTGGGCTACGAAAAGTGCCAGGGACTTGCTTCGAAGAAAACACAACTGACAACAGCAGCAGCAAAGCAAATGAAATCCCTTAGTAACATCATGGCAAATCACCAGCGATCCAAGGTACACCGGGGTGGTGCAGCTGAAAAAATGGATCTCCCATTATTCATCATTTCCGGACCACGGAGGACCAAAGGGGCTCCCATTGGGCACCTAGAGGCTTTCAGGGCTTTTCGCCTTTACAGGTCCTGGTATCTATAGCTTTAAAATTCAAAAGCATTGATACAATGGAACCAACCATAATACATAGGCTGGTATGAAAACCACCAAAGATTGGCTTCTCAAGTTAATCATTTTGAGATATCTTGAGCCATAGCCAATAGTTGCAGGCCGATCTGAAAAAGCAGATGCATCAGTGCAATAAACGGAAAGGTGGTCAAAAAGCAATAAAACTTTCTTCGACAAATTCAGTGAAATCGAGTCACAAAAACTGCGCCATGCCGTACGAGACATGCATGACACTGTACGTTTGGGAATCTGCCACCATTCTCACCAAAATGAGGTCCTTCTTTTAAAACTATCGCAAAGATGATGTGGCTCGGCCCCAATCTCTGCGCTAATTGCATGGTTTAGATTGGAAGAAGTGACACAATGGAGGGGGCGGTAGTTCTTACCGCAGTTGAAGCTTCAAATGAGAACAAAAACAGCAGCGCCATTGTAATGACGCAAAGAGTCGATGTGTAATTAAGTGAAGATGTCAACATGATGAGGAGCTACGAAATATACCAATGCAACTAGTGATAAATATGGGATGCACGTAGAGTTCTTATGTGAACATGAGAAAAGTCATAAAAACGCAACTATAGTGATTCGCAACAACCAAGGTATAAGATTCATTGCAGGGCAGAAAAAGTGATGGCAAGCGCAACCTCTCGACACAGTCAGGCCGTCGCTGCATCGAAACCCATCCCTGTGATGCATCCAGGCAACCGCATGTCGCCAGCTTCCACCATTGGCAGTGGGAAGCCATCCAGAGGCCTGTGGGACGGTCAGGTCATCTGATTTCGCCTCATTCGGCTTCATGAATCATTAAATGTCATGCCATGTCGCCATGTCATTCGTTGAACAGCCAGGAAAAACATCACCAAACGACGAGCTTTCAACTTGTTTCGGCTTCACGAGTCCCCCACCTGATCAGATGGCATCGTTTCAGGGCAGTCAAATGGCTGAGCAGATTTCTTGAGGGTTAAGGCGGCGAGTTGGCAGCACAGAGTGGGCAAAATCACTGGGAGTCGATGCTGTCCCTACTGTTCCAGTTACCTCCAGGCTATAGGTAACCCTCCCTACCTGAAGTTCCCTGATAGAGAGGTAACTGGAAGGGTAGGGTGTGTTATATCCTGTTCCGCGTGGGTCGCTAGTATCAATCATAGCGATAACTCGCTTCCATAAAGTTTGATGTAAAAAAAGCCGTAGCTCAAATCAGCAATGCAAAGTACCCCCATCCCGCCTCCTAATTTAGCATGGCATGCTTATGGATCTCACAGATTCGCTGATCGAATTCCCCAAGATGTCTCGTAGGATAAACGTGAATCCCTTCATGACCCAAGGGTTCTCACTTCCCTCGTTACGGCAGGAGGTACCCATTTCAACTCCAGAATTCACTGATGCCAGAGCGACATATGTTGGAGATATCGTTGCCTAGGGTGACCTGACCCTTGAAATGAGCAATTGCGCAATCACTGTTAAAGCGGGTTCCCCCACCAGAAATAAACAACAACCCCCACAGCAGGAACAAACTTGAGGATACTTGAAGTAATTGCTGTGGTGGAAACATGAGCTCCCGCCAAAATGGCTATACTGCATTCATTTCAAAAGGCTTTCATTCGTCTCACATCTGTTTTCCAACCCAGAAGCATCTTCATGCAAAGGCCATCCTATTCCCTTACGTTGCGTGCAGGAACTTCAGTCTCAAATTATTGTGTGCACTTTGCGTGGAACAATAGTCAAATACTCCGGAACAAAAATCGACATGATACAATAGATATACAAGACCCCAAACAAAAACATGTCTAATGCCAACCCTGGATCATTAAACGCCTGGTTGATTAACAGGGGCTATCCCTCAAGAGCATTGGTTTCCCATTAAACTGGTGGCCCTGCAGTTAATAAGCCTAGGGTCTATTAATCCGGGATTAACATGGATTAACATTATCAAAATGATCCCGGGACGTCTAACTTCAAAGCCAAGCTGCCAAGGATGCTGCTGCCCCCCACGTCACTTTTTGAGCTCTGGCATCAATCGCCCTTTGGGGCGATTTTAGGCGTCTCACCAGGTGCGGCTTTAAGGCCAATGGTTTTGAATATGAATGATGAATCGTGTTGTCAAAGGAAGTTTGGGAGTCAAACTTCTGACTGAAAATTGCAACAGCTTCCGAAGAGAGAGAAGACGTCAAGAGGGGAATGTCCTTGACAGAAATGACGCAAAGTGCTGTGTGTTTTCACGGTGTGCTTCAATTGTTTTGTGCACTGAGATGATCGAAAGGTAGGTTCAGTAGCGGGTGCGGAGGTCCGTCACAAAAGCGCTGCGCAACACCTGCTTGCCGTTGTGGCACGCAGAACATTCGCAAGTCAAAACTGTCAAAAAAAGGTCGGATGCAGAGAACTTTTTGAAGTGAAAGTCTGCAAGCCAAAATTGTGCAAAACTCACCTTCTCGCGACGCTCGGAATGGATGTCAACATTGCATTTTGCGGCGCAGGGAATTGGAGACACTATGAAATACATAGCATGCGCCAGACCTTTTAACGCGCTGAAGGAAAACAGCAAGCGAGGTGTCAAAATCTCATTCTTGACGGAAGTCGTGCACCAGAGCCTCGTTTTGATCTTTTCGAAGTTCCAGGTTCAAGGAGGTCCCGCACCACAGCTTCGATTTGATTCTTTCTAGTGTCGAAGTCCCATTCTTTGAAGGGGGTCTCCTAGCACATTGTCGTTTTCATAACTTTGAAGTTCCAGTTGTGGAAGCTTCGCATTGAGATCTTGGAGGTTCAATCTTGTTGTCCGTCTATGGCTTTTTACGAATCGAACCACATGTCATCTGTGGATCTGTCATGATCCATCTATCTTTCTTTCTACCTATCGAACCATCTGTTGCGTTGTTTTGCCACTCTTTCTAATTCCTCTAGCAGTCTATCACTGGCAATCCCCTCGCCTGGCAGACAGCTAGATGGATGGAGATAGACAGTCCCAAATAGACAGATAGACTGGTAGATAGGAAGTCAGATGGAGACAGAGATAGATAGAGATGGAAGGAATGGGATAGAGGTGGATAAGGATAGATCCTTAGAAGGTAGATAGACAGATAGATACAGTGGGCAGACAGATAGTAGGTCATAATGCTATAGATAGATTCTAGATAGATAGACAGACAGTACGACCGACAGATAGATAGATAGGTAGATAGATAGATAGATAGGCTGGTAGATCGATAGACAGATACAAATATACGGAGAGGTAAACATACAGACAGTGGAACGGATACAAACGAACAGTTTCCAGCCGCCTATCGCTCCTTTAGTGGATCGCTCTATCATCCAGATATCGCAGTCAGCCTCCCTCTCCTATAGGCTTCTGATTTTGGAAACTTCTGCCACCACTGAAGGTGTGGTTCTCTTGGCAAGATTATGGGTATGTTGCAACCCCACTTGCTCCAGAATCTTTTCAGTTTCAAAATGCTAAGTACAAACCTATCTGGTTCGGTCGAGTTCTGATCCCACAGAAAAATCTACAGGGCTTTTGGGTAACCCAACCTATGGTTGGGTAGACAAGCTGTTGAGATCTCCGTTCAATACCCACGAACGTTTGTGGCCCCGAAGGAAAAAAACATGCTCAGTGTTGGAAGCGAAAACACAGGTATCCTCGAGTTGAGAAGTCACCTCTATTTAGTGGCTTCTTAAAATAGGGTACCTTAAAAATCATCTAATAATTGCTGTTTTTGGTCAGAAACCAACATAAACCAACCATTTTGGGGTTCTCTATTTTGCCCCATTCTTGTAGAACTCTTCCCTTTTTGTTTCGGGGTGGGAATTCTCACCGAGTTATCCATGATTTTTGGGTGTCCATGCCTCCGGCCGACCTGCGCGTAGCGCAGACTCTGGGCCCCTCAAATTCAAGGAGACCCAAGGTCTGCAAAAAAAGAGGCAGCATCATGCAGCGGTTCATGGGTGACCCAGCCGTAGTAAAAGAAAATGCTGCTGATCTGTGCTGATATGCAGGGGGTTCTCAAGTTATATGGGTACCCCAAAGTCATACATGGTTTGTTCGTACACATGGTTAATAAACTGGATGATTCTGGGATACCCCGATGTCTTCAGAAACTGCCATGTGGTGATATCTCATCATGTTGGTGGAATAGTCACGGGGCCTCTCGCCTAGGAAACAATCCATCATGAGGCCTGGGAATGTCAGGATGAAACAGCCATTCGCCAGCGGTTTTGGGGACATGTGGTACCTTGCAAAAGCAACAACGCTTTGCAGCTCATTTTAGTGGACGAAAAAACATGCTGTGTATGACAGCAAAATTGGTACTGGTTATTTTGCTGGCCTGTGGTCCAACCGATATTGCGAGGGGCAAGACTCTCTTCAGCATAAAACTGGCAACCTGGGCATCTAGAAAACACCAAGTGCCTAGAGTGAGTTCCTTGCTCCAACTTTAGCTCTCAAGCTTCTTTCGAGACCTTTCGAGCCACATTCTGCTGCTTCCGTGGAGCTCATCGCTCATACCGCATACCGGAACCGTGTCCTGACACGCTCCTCATCGGCAGCATCTAGTTCGCTAATCCCCGCCCCGCTGCATTCTTTGGCAGCTCAGAAGCGGCTTGTCAGACTGGGCATGGCAGAAATCAAACACCAACTTCTGGTTACAAAAACTGGTTGCTGGTGGAACTAACTCCTATAAAAAATATGCGCAAATCAACCAACCAAACATTTGTTGATACATTTGGGAAAATAAAAAATGTTTAAAACCACCAACCAGAGCAATTCCAGGCATTCACATTCTGGACATGGAAACCCATTGCAAAAATCGGAGCAACTCTTGGACATACCTTGCTGTGTATCGACTCAAGAAGAGCTGAGCGACGCGAAATGACATCACTTCCGTTCAAACCAAGTGATGAAAAACAAATCCGATCCCTTTGTTTCAGAGGCTGGTTGCTTAATCAGGGCCCAACAACGTGTGCGGTCACCGCCCCACAACAAGTAGAGGCCTAGCTGGGGCCATCCAACGACCCACAGCTGCCTCTCTGTCAAGGCTGATCGGACCTGGCTGAGTGGGAAGCCGCATGGAGAACATGGGGAACGTGGGGATGGAACAAATGGGGGTTCTGTTTGCTGGTTTGATATGGATTCAGAGGGGATTAAGTTATGGCTAAGATATGGTTTCAGAGGGGATTACCTTATGGCTAATACATGTTAGTACTAGGGGGTAAGAACCAACAATAAGACCAACAATAGGAGAAGCTGGAACATGATGGTTGCTAATATTCCAGATATGTGGATATATATGGTGGCTTTATAGGTTTTTATGTTATAATCTTCCAGTCACCTAAGTAACTATCCCTCCTTGAGGTTCCCTGGTTACCTATGACTATCCACGATAGAGGCAACTGGAAGGCTACGGAAACTACCCCCCACCTCTTAGGCAGGGAAAAAGTGTCTGTTGCCCCAAGCACCTCTAGCTGCGCATGAAGATGTCGCGAGTCTGTTCCGCGGGACTCAAGTGGTCATGGTCAATACCACCTCATGTTTGGTAAATGCGGGTTCACTATAAACTACCATTTGGTTACACCATCCCAGGTAGTTCCAAATCGCTCCCCTATTAGAAGAGTATGGGGATACCCCTGGCTCCCGCACATCTCTCCCAACCAACAGCCACTACAAATACCATGGCGGAATTCAGTCAGTATTAGTTCCCCTGAGATTGTGAACTGAGAAGATTTCACAACATCAACGTTGCGAAAGCCTACTGCATCCCTTGGCTGGCGCGAGCACCGGAGAATCAAAAAACCAGGCGCAAGCACAGTACCAAGAGAGGCAACTGTTTCACTCCATGCAGTCCTTGTCACGCTTCGGTTTTCAAAACCAAGCCAGCTGAATCAAACTGCTCTGAAGAGGGAGAAAACAAATTAAGAATTCAGTTCTGGCAATTGCTCTGGTGACCTACTCCCACAACAACATGAGAAAGTGAAGGTGTCACCTCCCCCGAGATTCCTGCT